>QEPC01008770.1:13012-31878 GCA_003113815.1 Sphenodon punctatus | reverse complement strand
TACAACACCTTTATTGGGGGGAACATGTACAATGGAAGGGGCCGTGGTTCAATGTCTACGGCAGCCTCTCCCCCTCTTGCTGAACCACCAGGGCTCGCTGGTCGGTGTGCCCTGGCTGCAGCAGACCGCAGGGCTCTCCAGGCTGATGGTCTGGCCTCCCTGCCATCCACTGGCCGCTCCACACTGACCTCTGCTGTTGGTTCCTGCTTGGAGGGGCAAAAACTTGACCTGGGGGAGGGGTCGGGGTGGCAGTGGGGGCAGAACCATGATGTGTGCAGGCTGGACGGGTGGCCCCACAAGCAGGTCTGGATGGCCCATGTGGGGGAGGGGGACCCCATGGACCAGGCCCGGAAAGGGTTGCTGCTGGGGGAACCACAGGTGGCTGAGGTGCAGGGGGGGGCACTGGCACCAGTGGGAAGCCACCATGGTGTTGGTTGGCTGCCAGCCCTCCTTCCGCGACATGGCATCGCCTGTCGCTCTGGGGGTCACGCCGTAGGGCCTCCATGGCTTCCCCCATGAGGTCCATGAGCCATGCAGCCTGACTTTCCAGCCTATCATAGGCGTGCTGCTGCTCGCCTTGGAGGGCAGCAGCCTGGTGCCTGTCCCAGAGGTGCTCAGTGCAGGACCAGGCCATCATGGCAACAAGGATCTCCTAGTCCCTGTCCCCCTCCCCTCTGATGAGCTCCCTGGTGAGTGAGAGCTCGCGGGAGTGCACCTCGGCTAACCATTGCAATTCCGCCAGCAGCTCCCTGCCGAGGTCCTCTCTTCAGTGCTGGTCTCCCTGTTCTGCTCAACGGTTCTGGCAGCTGCTCCCCTTGCATGAGCGGGCGCTTGATCTGTGAACAGGAGGTTGGACAGAATGTTAGTGCACCTGACCAGTGTGCTCCGCTGCCCGCTACCACATGTCCTGGGGTGCCTGGTTGGGTGGCCTCCATATTGTGGCTGCCCCCCTCTGCCATCCCCTTTGGGACCCCCCTGCCCTGCCCTATTGTGGGATTTCCCCCCGGCCGCAGATCACTGCAGTTGGGGCCCGGGTCCGTCCTGTGTTCTGTGGGGGCAACTGTGGGTCCACCAGCCTCTCCCGCCAGCCTCTCCGCCTCTGTTGGGCCCTGCTGCGTGTGGTTGCTCACCCCCCGGGTGGCCTCCCCCTGTACCTCCGTCCCCCTCCGTACCCGGGCCCTCCATGGCCCATGAGCCCTGCCAGGGTGGGTGGCCCACCTGCTGGTGGGGGTGCTGCTTGTCCCCCTGGTCGTCATCATCATCGTCCTCCTCCTCCTCCTCCTCCTCCTCCTCCTCCTCCTCCATGACCTCTACCTCGTGCACCTCCAGGCTGGCTTGAGCTGCAATGGGAGAGGGTACCATTAGTGTTTACAGCCCCTGGCCCTGGCCGCAGCGGCTCTGTCCAGGCTGATCCCTCCCCCAACCCGACCCCCCCCCGGCCCCGCTGGGGAGATCATACCTGGATCCTGTTCCTCCACCTCCTGGGGGCTGTCCCAGATTTCCACGTGCTCCGAGCGCACCCCCTGTCCCTGTGGCCGGATGACCTGTGGGTCTTGTGGGTGCACGCAGAGTGTGGTGGTCTGGCGCTCGGATCCCCGGGGCACCTCCTCTCCCTGTGGGATGGGGCTGTCCCATCCCACTTTGTGGCCAGCCTCGCATGGAGCACCCTCCCCCCCTGGTTCTGTGGGGTCTGTCAGGAGGGGTTGGGTGCTGATCCTTCACCTGCCCCTGACGAAGGTGCTGCCGTGTGTGCGGGAGGCCACAATGTCCCTGTCCATACAGTGGAACTTGTCCAGCTCCTCCTGGAATTTGGCTGTGTGTATGGCCTGGCCGGACTTGAGATTGTTGTCCCTGATATTTTTATATCCGGACCGCAAGTCCTTTGCCTGCTGCATGCATTGGGTTACATCCCTATTGTACCCCTGCCACTGCATCTCCTTGATGATGGCTTCATAGACCTGTCTGGTCTTGTAGCTTCACACAAGGTCGTGCTGGACCCTTTTGGACCCCCACATGTGTATAAAGTCCCTGACCTCCTGGCGGAACCAGGGCTCCCCCTTTTGGGATGCACATGTGGGGGGGATGACCAGCTTGGTGACATGGGGCCCGCCCTGTGGATGTGGTCACCATGGTGGTGGTCGTTTCCTGTTGGGGGTAGTGCGATAAGGGTTACTACGTTTCCTGCTGGTGCACCCCACACCAGTAGGGCCTGCCACCTCCTCTCCCCCCTGGGGTTCTCTTTTTCTCACCTGGCTGTCTGGGAGGCCCTCCCCAGCCATCATCCCGGTGGTGCGGTGCTCCATTGTCTGGGAGCTGTCCTGTAGGGGACAGGGGACCAGGTTATGCTGCTGCCCCCTGCCCTGTGTCCCTGGGTCCGGTGGTTGGATCCAGAGCATGACCCTCCCCTCCCGGGGGTGGGTGGGTTCCCTCATGCTCACCTTGCTCTCGCTGCTGCTCCTTGGGCCATGACCTTGAGAGGTGCTGGGCTGGGGGTCATCATCCGGGGGGGCATTGGTGCTGCCCCTCTGCCCTGTGCCGGGACATGTGTGCCATGTTACTTCCTGGCACTTTCCCCCACCCGTTCCCCCCCACACCTCCCCTGCCAGCGGTCCAGTACCCCCCCATGTGCCTCCCACCTGGGGCGCATTCCCCCTGCACCGCCGTGCTGGGGCTTCTCCCCCCCAGGTGCCCCAGGATCCCCATGCTCACCCGGCCCCTTCCCCCACGTGGGGCAGCATTGGCTCCCTTGGCCTTCTCATATGCCTTCCTGTTCGCCATCGTGGGAGCCCGCATGCATGTGCTGTGGTTCCTCCCTCCTTTACAGACTCTTGGCCGGATGTCTGGCATCCCCTGTCCTGTGGGCATGTCTGCATCATGGCATGTGTGTGCCCCATGGCGCCAGTGCAGTGGGGCTCTGCCGGTCCATTCCGCGTGGGTTTGGGTGTTTTGGCTTTTACACAGATGCTCAGGTGTTGAACACCCATCTCCACCCACGGAGGGCTCCGGCTCCCTCGCGGCTGCTCCTTGGGTGTTGGCGGGTGTCGGCGGGTGGGTCGTGCATGTGCCTCCCACCCAATCGTGAACTTTTAAACAGATGCTCTCCCACCCATTCGATGGGTGTTTCCGGGTGTTTGTGGGTTGGTGGAATCCTTGTAAAAGTGGCCACGCACTATTGCTCAAATTCTTTAATGGTTAAAGAAATACAAATTAAATTGATGTTGCTCTGGTATTTGACCCCAGTAATGCTAAAATATACAACTATTTTAAGAAATGATAATTGCTGGTGAGGATGTCAAATTAAAGGTAGCACACTACATTGTTGATAGGAATGCGATGTAATCAGGCCCCTCTGGAGGGTGGTTTGGAAACTGATGTGAAGAATCACTTATGTGGCATTCCCTTTTTGGTCCAGTATAGGTTTCTCGTGAAGCTTCCCAAAAGTACAATTAAACAAAGAACTGATTTTTTTAATGTTTAATTACTCAGGTTTTGCTGCAGCAAGTGCTATCATGTTACAGTTGCACTTGGTGTCCATCACATACTCCAAGGCTGTGAAGTCTGGGCAAGGGCGGAGATATGGATCGCTCAAAATCCTCCCCATGGAGTGAATGAATAAAAGTCATGCAATTTTTCACTCGAATGGAGTGAAAAGTACGGAGTGAGGCAAGAGGGTAATTGACTTAAAACTAACTAGAGCTTCCTCTTGCTGGCGACTTCTGAAGCAAGAGGATAATTGACATGAAATTGACTAGAACTTAAAGTTTTTGTGACAGATCTGGCTCCTGATAAAGTTATATGATTTTAAAAAGAAGAGTAATGTAACTTTCCTTATGCTGTTCTTTCAAACAACACAAATGGAGGTCAGTGGCTGCTTGACTGCACATGCTCCAGTCAGCAGAATTTATTTTTAAAAAATGTTTAATAACTCATTTTTGTCTGTACCAATCATTATCACACTACACCAGCATTAGATCTAGATCTCACGCTCCAAGGCTGTGAAATCTGGGGGTTCCCTCTCTCCACCTCAGTTCCCAACCCCCTAGCTTACCCTAACCCTCACAACCCCCTAGCCCCCACTGCTAAACACACTTGTAAAGAAAACTGTTTTGCATTGCCTCCTAAAGGCACTCAAGCTCAGACGTAAATGAATCTCCCGGGGGAGGGAATTCCACAGCCATGGAGCAGTGGCCGAAAACACCCTCCTCATTGTGGAGACCAAGTTGTGGAGACCTCCAAATAGGCATTCCCGGTTGATGGCAAAGGCTTCAATGAGACATGGTAGGTCAGGCGATCTTCCAGATAAGTGGGTCCTAAGCCATCTAGGGTTATAAATGTCAAAACCAGCTCCAAAGGCCAACCACGATCCTGAGGGTTCGTCTACTCTTGAGCCCTGTCTCCCATGTTGTGAGTGTGTGGGTGGGTGAAGGTGTGAGCCAGGGTCCCCCCTTGTTCCCTTCCTCTTGTCCCCTCCCTCCTCACAGTAACACCGGCTTAAAAATAAACCTGTAAGTCCAAAAGGTAAAGTCAGGCACTGGGGCTGCTAACATGGAGCAAGTCATGGCAGACGTGAGGGATTTGGCCAGGGCGGTTCAAGCCGTTGCAATGGAGGTCAAGGACCTAAAGGACCAGCAGGAGGCAGTGACATCTTCCCCTCCATCTCCTCCTCCGCCTCCTGTGGATCCACCCAGTGCTGGGGCTCTTCCCACATGGGAACCCAAGGGGCCCACTATTACCAAGTTTTCTGTAGATCGTTGCCAATTTCAAAGCTTTTTAGTCCTCTGTGAGCTGACCTTTAGAGTCCAGGCCAAAACCTATACCATTGACGAGCTGAAAGTAGCCTTTATTATAGGCTAGTTAGATGAAGTGGCTCTAGCACTGGCCACTCCTCTACTCACCAGTAAGAGTGCCTTACTCAAAAACTACACAGGGTTTATTCGTGAGTTTACATTCTTGTTTGACTATCCACACCAAATGAAAGATGCCAAAAATGCTATATTGGGTTTGCGACAAGGCAAGGGCCCCCTTTTGGAATGCGTGACCTGCTTTCAACAGTTGGCAGTGGAACTGAAGTGGCCAGATACAGTCTTACAGGTGATGTTTCAGCGAGGACTAAGCGATGAGTTAAAAGACCAGCTCTCGTATACAGTCTTGCCAGAGACCTGGGGGGCAGTGGTCAACCTTGCGTTACAGATAGGTGAATGCCTGAACAAGAGGAAACAAGAGCGACACAAGAAGTGACGCACCTACCCTTGGTCAAGATGGCCATGGTCGTTTCTGGCAAAACAGTCTCCCATAATAGTGATGAAGTCGAACCCATGCAACTAGGAGCATCCAGGGGCCCCTTGTCTCCTGCAGAACATGAACAATGATGGATCTCTCGCTTATGTTTTTATCACAGAGACCCCACGCACTTCAGACGGCCTCAGGAAATTTTTGGGATGTGGGGCTCTGATGACAACATCAGATCCCTCATCTACAGCAGGTGTCCCTGGAACTTGTACGTACTATTGATGGGTCCACACTCATTTCTGGGCCCATCACCTTGCAAACACCACTATTATGAGTATCAATCTCAGGGCACACAGAGCAGCTCTGACTTGACATAGTCTTGACACCTATGTTTCCCATTGTATTAGGGATGCCATGGCTGCAGCAACATAACCCGACCATTGATTGGGTCCAGAGATGGGTCTTGTTTCTGTCCCAAGATTGTGTGAGACATTTTCAGCACCAGCCACAGAAGCGTCTATTGACCATCTTGAAACCTACTTTGCCAGCAGGCATTCCATCAATGTATGAAGAGTTTTTGGACATCTTTGATGAAACCGAGGCAACCATGTTGCCCCCTCATAGGCCGTATGACTGTCCCATCGACCTGTTGCCAGGAACACAGCCGCCGTACAGACGTATTTATGCCCTTTCTGGGCCAGAACAAAAGACCCTCAAAGACTACATTGATGAGAGTTTATGCAGAGGCTTTATTTGCCATTCCTCCTCCCCCACGGGGCACCTCTATTTTTCATACCCAAGAAAGATGGTGGACTTCGACCATGCATCGACTATCGCAGACTTAATGCTATAACCATAAAAAACTGATACCCCTATCCACTTATCCCCAAACTCTTGGATCGTCTGCAGGGAGCCAAGATCTTCACAAAGTTGGACTCGTGAGGGACTTACAACTTACTACACATGCGGCAAGCAGATGAATGGAAGACTGCGTTCTGGACCAGGTATGGGTTCTTTGAATACCTAGTGATGCCTTTTGGATTAGCCAATGCTCCGGCTACCTTTCAACACCTTATTAACGATGTCTTTTGAGAGGTCTTGGATGACTATGTAATTGCTTATCTTGATGACATCTTCGTTTTTTCCTCCACAGAGGTAGATCATGTGCCACATGTCTGCACCATCCTGACCAAGTTAAGGCAAAATAACTTATACTGCAAGCTGGAAAAGTGCGCATTTTATGTCAAGACCATTGAATTCTTAGGATTTGTCATTTCCCCACAGGGGTGGAGATGGACAAAAAAAAATAGATGCCATCCTGGCATGGGTGCCTCCACCATTGACAAAGGCCCTACAAAGTTTTCTTGGACTTGGTTGAAAATAATAATATCAGATACTGGTTTTATCGCATATCAGATCTTTGATTACCGGATTATCAGATTAAAACCGGTATACCGATACTGGTTTTTCCCCATTGAAATCATTGGGGAAGTTTTCCAATTGAAGTCAATGGGAGAAAAAAGTAAAAACCGAAATTACCTGTAATAAAGAGACAACATGTAAAGATTCAATGACAGATTCACTTGTTATTCAGATTCACATGTTATTCAGATTCACTTGTTATTCAGATTCACATGTAAAGATTCAATGACAGATTCACAAGTTGGGATATTACAGGTGCTGCGCTTCACTCCACCCTGTGATGATCTAGGCTGGGGGCTCTTGCTCCAAAGGCCAACCACGATCCTGAGGGTTCGTTTACTGGCAAGCTCTGTTTCCCACATTGTGAGTGCGTGTGTGGGTGAAGGTGTGAGCTCGGGTACCCCCTTGTTCCCTTTCTCTTGTCCCCGCCCCCCTCACACCAGCAGGGGTGAGGTTGGCTCCGGATCTACCTTCCTTTCGACGAAGATGCAAGACTTGACTGTTCCAACAGGCATTTGGTGAGGGAGAAAGGGTGTTGGGTGTTGGGTGGGTTAGGGTGGTAGGGGTTGATTATTCCCCCCAGTTTTAGTTTAATTTTAATCTATGATGTATTGTTTAAACATATTTATTTACTTATTGGTGCATTTTTGTATTTGTGTTTTTGGTTATTAGCCACCTCATACTGATGGGAGCAGAAGAAGCAAGATATAAATATTTTAATTAAGAAATATAAACAAATTATAAACAGTAAGTGGCAAGTCAGTCACTTGGGACAGTATCTCACAGTACTGCAATAATCGAAAAATTGCATTAGCATTGGGAAACGGTTGGGAAATAGATCTCTGTTCCTGATAATGGCACTTTTTTTTTACGAGCACCAATTTAGATGCTTGTTTGAGCCCTAGTCAACACATGCAATGGGGAAACAGGTTTTGTATTTCACTGACTTGAAGGAAAGAAGAGTTTTATCTATATTCATTGGAACTAGTCAGCTCATATTCACAAAGAGCAATATCAGAGCAGAGCAGAGAAGGTGCTATGTTGTCATTGTCATTATAGGCTGTAAGATCCTCAGGCCATAGGCTGATTCTCTTTTATGCCACCATAGTGTGTCATGCACATCTACAGCACTATGTAAATAAATAATAGCAATATTAATAATGTCAAGTATTCATTAAAAACACTGTCACACTAGTTTTCCAGGAGCTGGATTCTCTTTATAATTTTAAACAGCTATGAAATATTTATCTGTAGCTGATACTGAATACTGCAGTTAATTTGTCAGTAATTATATGAAGGAAGTTCCCAAAATCTCACAACACTTAGATACTTATGCTGCTGCTGAAGTTGTACTTGGACTAACTGATATCCACTACTTAATATATTTTTAGCCTCCAGTTAAATATCTCATTTAGCTCCCATTATTACTTGTTTTTCAATTCCTTTAAATTTCATTAACTTTTCTTCTATCCACATTAAATTTCTTTAGTTATTTCAAATACAGAACACTCATTACAAGATAAAATAATTCACGCTATAATTTATTGATACAAACTCTTTCAGAATAGAAGTGTTCGGCCTTAAATTTACTGTAAAGTTATAACTATTCAATCTCATAATGGAAAGTGACTAAAAGTGCTACTATATGCTCTCTTTTGATATGCTTTTATTCTACTATGTTTTTGTAGATATTGTTTGTCGCATTTCATGTATTATAGTTTTCCTTTTCACATTTCTCTCCCATTTACTCTAGAACCTCCTCCAGAATCACGTTGATTTGTGACAGCTCTTCCAATTCATCACCTACAAAGTAAGGTTCTGGCGTGGGTATCTTCCCAACATCCTCTGCAGTGAAGACTGAAGCAAAGACTCATTAAGCTTCTCTGCAATGTCCTTTTCCTCCCTAAGCACCCCTTTCACCCCCTGGTCATCTAATGGCCCAACTGACTCTCTAGCAGGCTTCCTGCATTTGCTGTATTATTATTTGATGTATTAAGCCATTGCACCAGATGTAATTGGCAAAATGCATCCTTCACCAAAGCTTCTACCTGGACATCTAGGTGGTGCTGTGGATCTAGGAGCTCCCCCAGACTAAGGACCTGAGACACTAGGGGGGAAGAGACTCCATTAATGATGGGCGCCATCACTGCCCCGGCTTTTCCCATGACCATCACCTCCGTCTTGTCAGAATTCAAGCTCAGGATACTTGCCCACATCTGTCCCCCACAGCTGACAGACTCTGGGTAAGCACTGAAACTTCTTGGCTCAGGTCTGATGAAAAAGAGAGGTACAGCTGGGTGTCATCAGCATATTGATGATGCCTTACACCGAACCCTCTGATGACCTCCCCCAAAGGCTGCATATACACGTTGAACAAGAGAAGGGATAAGATGGAACTTTGTGGGACTCCACACGTGAGGCCCCAGGGAAAAGATAAACAATCACCCAGCACCATATGCTGAATTCTCCTGTCCAAGGAGCGACACCATTTGAGAACAGTACCACCCACTCCAGCTCGGTTCCGTAATGAAGTCACAAGCAACTCATGATCAATGGTATTGAATGCAACTGAAAGATCTAATATGATCAACAGGGTTGTCATGGGAGAGGTCATCAACCAGTAGGGATGGGCGAACAGAACCGAGGTTGGAAATTTGGTTCGGTTTGGTTTGGTTCGGTTCGAAAATTGAGTTTGGTTTGGAAGTTCAGTTCGGTCAACTGAACTAGTCGAGTTCGGTCCGAAATCCGAACTTCCGAACAGAGTTCAGAAATTCAAACCCCATTGAACTAAATGGAATATTATATTCTAGGGATTGGTGAACAGAACCGAGTTCGGAAATTCGGTTCGGTTCGAAAATCGATTTTGGTTCGGAAGTTCGGTTTGGTCAACTGAACTGGTTGAGTTTGGTCCAAACTTTGAACTTCTGAACCGCGTTTCCCCATCCCTATCAACCAGGGCCACAAGCGCAGTCTCAGTGCCATAGCCTGAACTAAAGCCTGACTGCAAGGGATCTACGAAACCGATCCGGTTCAGATGCTCCTGAAGCTGAAGAGCCACTACCCGCTCAATAACCTTCCTTAAAAATGGAAGGTTAGAGATGGGCCAATAGCTGGCTAGGGTGCCAACATCAAGAGATGGTTTTTTGAGCAGAGGCTGCACCACTGCCTCTTTGAGACAGCCCGGCACTCTGCCGTCCCTAAAGGAGGTGTTGACTATTCCGGCCAGCAAAGGCCCCAATGTCTCCTGGCTGGCCTTAACCAGTCAGGATGAGCATGGGTCCAGTTCACAATAAGTGGCTTGAACAGCCCCAAGAACATCACCTACATCAGAGGGTGATGTACTGAAAGTGATCCCATAAAAACAGGACTAGCTGGGTCTTCAACTGTCTCTGGTTCACTTGCTGTCAAAAGCGTGGCATTGAACCTATGATGAATATTTGAGCAATTTTATCTGCAAAAAAGTCAGCAAACAAATCATAGAAAGCATATGATGATTTTGGGTCCAGGCAGAGGGAGGCCAGACTGACCAGTCCCCTCACCACCCACAAAAGCTCAGCTGGACGTGACTTTGTGGACGCAATGAGGGTAGCAAGGAAAGCCTTCTTTGTTGCCCGCTCCACCATGGCATAGGTACGTAAACAGACTCAATAGCACAATTGGTCAACTTCAGTATGGGAACGATGCCATAATCGCTGCAACCATTCCCCTTTACACTTCCTGCACCTGTCAGCGGTCGGGGTCACCACCCCGCCCCCCGATGCACCTCGCTGGATGCAAGCCCCGCCCCTTGCGGGCCACAACTCAGGCTGCTGCAGGAAGCCACGCCAACGCCGCCCGTGGCCCCGCCCCCTTCGCCAGATGCACCACGGGCAGGGTCTGTGAACACTGGCCCCCTGCTTGACAGCTAAGTACCCTTGAGCTTGACTGTATTGCATTGCCTTCTGCCCCCCTCGTTCCTTCATTTGTCATTCCCTCTCCCTGCCTGTTTGTGTCCCGTGTGCTCAACTTAGATTCTGTGTGTCCCGGAGTACGTGTTTGGTGAAAGAGACCTCCCCCTCCTCCCTGGTGAGTAAGGACGTGCGTAAGGGCCTGCGGGCCAGGGTGTCTCTGCCCCCTTCCCCTCTTGGGATAATTCCCTTTCCTCCCTTCCCCCTTCGGTGTGACAGCCCCGGTTCCATTCCCTCCTACCTTGGGTCCCCGAGCCTTGCTCCCCTCACCATTCCTCACCAGTGTTCCCCCTTTGTGGTATTTGGAAGTTGCGGATGTGCGGCGCCCCTTCCCTTGGACTGCTCTGTGCCCTATGATGATAGGGGCCTAAGCTCTTGGTGCAAAAGCATACTGAGAGGCCCACACACTATCCTGACGGGCAACTGGGAGCCTCGATTGCCTAAACAGAGCCCTTTGAGTCCACCCGGAGCGTGTGGGCGAATGTAGCCTTTCTCATCCCTGCCTTCCTGCCCCCCTCCCACTGACAGATTCACCGGCCCAGCCCATACGCCTGGCCTGTTACTCATGGAGGGCTCCCAGGAAATAGGCGAGCTGGTCTGAGCAGTGCAAACCCTGGCCATGCAAGTAAAGGATTTGCAAGAACAGCACACAGACCTCACAGTCGCTGTGGTTCAGCGGCAGCCTCCGGCACCGCAGGCAGCTATGATGTTGGCCACCCTGGCACCCCCAGCCCCAGTGGCAGTAGCCACGGATGCCGCAGTGGCTGCTCCTGCGGCCGCAGCCCCCCTACCCCTGGGACCTCCCGCACCCCGAGAACCTCGAGGACCTCGCATAGAGAAATTCTTAGGAGACCGCAGGATGTGTCGGGCATTTCTGGCACTCTGCGACCTCACCTTCAAGAACCAAGCAGCCACCTATGACACGGATGCCCTAAAGGTGGCTTTCATGATTGGGAACTTAGGGGGGGTCACCTTGAAATGGGCCACTAATTTGCTGATTAGCCAAATCCCCCTCTTGTCTGATTACCAAGGGTTTCTACGGGAATTTCGTTTTTTATTTGATCACCCCCATCGTCTAAAGGATGCAGAAACCACCATGTTAAATCTCCGACAGGGACGAGCGCCCCTGATGGAATACATCACACAATTCCAGCAACTTGCCCTTGAATTGCAGTAGTCAGAAAGCACCCTTAGAGTGCACTTTCGCAGGGGGCTTGCAGAGGACCTCAAGGACCAATTGGCCTATGTTGCCCTTCCCGACACCTGGACTAGCACAGCTGCCCTCGTCCTCCAGATAGATGCACAGTTACTGGAGCGACAGAGATAAAGACGTCAAGAAGGAAGGAGCACCCCCTTAACAGGTATCCACTTTGCATCCCCCAGCCCAGAGGTAGCCGCGCCGGCCGTTCCCAAGGCCGAACCTATGCAGCTGGGCGCATCCCGGGGCCCTCTCATGGCAGAAGAGTGAGAGCGTAGGCGGCAGACACGAGCATGTTTTTACTGTGGGGACACGGGACATTTTATAGAAGGATGCCCCGCGTTGCCTCCCTTACGGCGGTCGACGGGAAATGCCAAGGGTCGAGATGGGCAGGGAACGTCTTGACCCTGAAGGTTATCCCATCCCTCACTTCCAGTGCCCCTCTTCACCTGTGAGTTCCGGTCATGTTGGGCATTGCCCCTGACAAATCCCTGATAGTCTGGGCCCTGATAGACTCTGGGCCTCAGCAAACTTCATCGATGACAACTTCATACGGACATCTCGAATTCCCATTCAGCCCAAGAAAAGTCCTGAAGCCGTACAAAGTATCGATGGGTCCCCTCTCGTCTTGGGTCCAGTCACCCACCAAACCCGTCTTCTTCCCTGTACCATGGGAGCACACCAGGAGTTTCTCTCTTTCGATGTGGTTCGTACTCCTCTGTTCCTTGTAGTTCTAGGACTCCCGTGGCTTGCTCTTCATGATCCCCACATCCAATGGGCGTGGCAGCAGCTGCAGTTCACTTCTCCGTATTGTGAACAACATTGTGTACAATCAGCCCCCCCCCGCACTCTTCGCGGGTGGCGGGTAGCAGCATCGCCAAAACGTCGAAGGGAGGGCTCCCCCCCGAATATGAGGACTTTGAGGATGTCTTCAGTAAGAGTCAGGTGGCCCAGCTCCTGCCACCCCGCCCCTACGACTGTCCTATTGAGTTGACACCGGGCGCGGAACCCCCGTTTGGGCGCATCTATGCTCTCTCCGCCCCTGAGTTAACGGAGCTCCGAGGATATCTAGATGAAGCCCTTAAGAATGGGCACATTCGGCATTCAACATCACCAGCAGGGCCCCCATCTTCTTTGTTTCTAAGAAAGACGGGGGCTTGCAGCCTTGTATTGATTATCGTGGCCTCAACAGTGTGACCATTAAGAACCGCTACCCCCTGCCGCTTATCCCGGAACTGTTAAACCAGCTGCAGGGGGCACGGATTTTTACAAAGTTAGACCTTCGCAGGGCCTATAACTTACTTAGAGTTCGCCAAGGGGACGAATGGAAGACAGCCTTTCGCACACGATATGGGCACTTTGAATACCTCGTCATGCCATTCGGGTTGGCCAACGCTCCTGCTGCCTTCCAGCACTTTATAAACGACATATTTTGGGATGTTTTGGACACCTTCATTATCGCCTATCTAGACAATATTCTTATCTACTCTCTGTCCTACACCCAGCACGTGCAACTTGTCAGGCAAGTACTGCAGCGATTACGAACTCAGAAACTTTATTGCAAACAGGAAAAATGCAAATTCCATTGTACTACGGTAGAGTTTTTGGGGTTTGTCCTTAGTCCCGAAGGGATTCAAATGGACCCCAAGAAGGTCCACGCGATTCAAGATTGGCCTGCGCCCAGATCAGTTGAATCCCTCCAGCGTTTTCTGGGCAGTGTCAACTACTATCGCCAGTATGTACCTCGTTATGCCGACGTCACCAGCCCCCTCACTCTACTGTTAAAAAAGAACCAACCATATGTCTGGACCCAGGAACAAGAGCACAGCTTCCAGTTCCCGAAAGAAGCCTTCATGCAAGCGCCCCTCCTTCAGCACCCGGACTTTGAGAAGCCCTTTTATGTCGAGGCTGACACCTCGAGTGTGGCCATAGGAGCCGTCTTCCTTCAACCAAGCACCGGGAAGCTGTGCCTCCCCTGCGCCTATTACTCCCGTCAGTTGTCCCCTGCTGAAAGGAATTACACTGTCTTTGACCGGAAACTTCTAGCCATTAAGGCGGCCTCTGAAACCTGGCGGCACTACCTGGAAGGGGCACGACACCCCATAACTGTAACTACGGACCACAAAAATCTCACCTTTCTCCAAATGGCCCAGATTGCTAACCCTCGTCATGCCTGCTGGGCGCTCTTTTTCGCACGTTTTGCGTTTACCATCCAATTTCGACCTGCCCCTGTCCTTTTGTGCATGCCCGCATCTCTGCTCCCTTACCTTGAGCTCAGCCTTTCAGTGTTTAAGAATAGGAACTGCATCCAGGAGCCAGATCCAGGTAATGGAAAGGAGACAGATTAAAAACTAGCCACAGGCTGCATTTGGTCCCCGACCTGAGGTTCTCCATCCCTGAGTGAGACTGATGGCATTATATTATGATGATGATTGATTATTATTATGATGATTGATGATGATTGATGATTATTATTAATATAGTGCAAGCAATATACCTGGCACTGTACAATCCACAGTCAGAGACTGATCCCTACCCCTAAGGGGATTAAAATCTAAGAGACAAGGGAGGGGGATGTGAGGGAGAGGTAAACATCAGGAGAGACAAGAGCACATTCATGAGGTTGAGAAGTTGCAAGCTCACGTGCTTCACTTAGTTACAGGGAATTAGGTTCTGAGTAGGGGGGAAAGGATGCAGTATGACAAGCTAGGAAAGGCCTGATGGAAGAGGTGGGTTTTCAGAAGGGATTTGAACATTGAGAGGGAGGGAGTAAAGTGAATGTATCCAGGGAGGGAGCTCCAGGCATGAGGGGCAGCAAGGTGAAGATATTTAGAAGAGCAAAAGGTTTGAGAGCAGACGTGGTTGTGGGCAAAGGAGAAGTGAAGCTCCTGGGCAGGAGTGTGGTGGGATACAAGAGCTGAGAGATATGGGGAACCAAGGCCATGAAGAGCCTTGAAGGTGAAGACGAAGAGCTTGGGCTGAATGCGTTCCCATAGAGGGAGCCAGCGCAGGGCAGAGAGGAGAGGGTCCAAGCGATGGGCAAGGTGGATGATTTTGGAGGAGCATTGAATGGAGATGAGGGGGGCCAGATCAGAGCAAGGGCGGCCAGTAAGGAGGAAGCTGTAGTAAACAAGGCAAGAGATGACCAGAGCATGGACTAGGGGTTTTGCAGTAGCAACTGCAAAACAAGTCTTTATTTTAGAAATATTGTAAAGAGCAAAGCGACAGGATTTAGCAACATTCTGGATCTGAGGCTTAAAGGAGAGTGAGGAGTCAAAGATGAATCCCACGCTACAGGCCTGAGGGACCGACTGGATGGTGACTCCCTCAATGAAAATTGAGGGGGAAGTAGGAGGGGAGCATTTGGGGGGAAGGATGAGGAGTTCAGTCTTGGCCATATTAAGCTTGAGTTGGCGACGAGACATCCAGGCAGAGATGCCCGCAAGACAGCAATACGAGTCTGGATGGAGTGGGAGAGTGCGGGAGTGAAGAGACAGAGTTGCGTGGCATCAGCATACAGGTGATACTGGAAGCTGTGGGTTTCAATGGGTTTACTCAGAGAAAGAGTGTAACAGGAGAAGAAAAGGGGGCCCAAGACAGAGCCTTGGGGAACTCCCACAGGGAGGGGAAGCAACGTAGAGAAGGTACCAGCAAGAGAAACATTGAAGGAGCCATTTGAGAGATACAAAGAGATCCAGTCAAGTATCCTAATTTCCACTAGGGTTGCTAGACATTCCTTATTTTAAGGACACATCTCTTATTTCAGGGCCTCACAACTAGGGATGTGCGAACGCGGTTCGGATTTTCGGAGTTTGGCCTGAACTCGGTCTGTTCTGATGTCCGAACTGAACGTCAGAACTGAACTTGAAAATGACCAAACAGTTCGGTCATGTTCAGGTGAGTTCGGATGAGTTTGGGGTCGGGAAAAATGTGACTTTGGGCAGGAAAAACATGACTGGAAGGGGGAGGCAGCTGAGGAGCAGACTTCCTGGCACCAGGGGTGGAGACCAGGGGTGGTCCCAAGGCTAAACGATACTGATACAAAAAAAAATCTTCAAATTCGGTAGCGATTTCGGTATCGATAGCGCTATTTTCTGACGTTCGGCCGAGCCGACCAAACAGCTGAACCCGAACTCAGGTTTCAAACTGAACGACCAAACATCTGAACATACGAACTACATTCTGTTTGCACATCCCTACTCACAACACTATAGAAGTTGCATTATTCCTAACACCACAGCTCCTTAGAACGCAATGGATGTCTCTTATTTTTGTATCCCGTTGTGCTATAGTGTCCTGTATTATGATTTGGCAACTTGAGCTGCCAATCTCTCTTTTCCCTCAAGCTTTCTTTTTTAAAATAGGATTCCATGGTTGCTCCTGACAACCATGGGCATCTAGTACTTAGAATCTCTGAAGAACCCTACAAGGACGCTGGCAAAAAGTCACTTGTATCATTTAGAATTATATAGGAGAAAACAATCAAGAATATACTGTAAGGATCTGTGATGGCAATCCTGAAACCACTTACTCTGGTATAGTCCTATTGATGATGTGTGTGTGTCTGAATGGTAGTGCAGAGGAGGACAGGATGCCTATTACTGGTAGGTCTTTTATCTCTACTTTTTCTTTAGTTGACATGCTATTTGTCTGAACAAAAAGAATTTGGCCTTGTCACACTTTGATAAATGTAGATCTCATGTCTAATCCAGTTTGAGTCAGCACAGTGGCTCTCAATAACTGTTGTGAATTAGATTTCCAGGGAATGATTTGGTTATTAAGGTTATTATTTCTAACGTTGTTCTCAGGTCCCAGAAAGACACTGATTTTATTTTATTCCTTTTCTTAGTTTGTACTCAACTTTAGCTTCTATTTTTCATCCATATTCTAAACTGCCAGCGTCATCATTAGAGGCTGACATGAAGGATTTGAATTTTGATACATATTTCTAAAGGGGGGAAAGAATTCCATTCTTCCCTCGCTAATATCATAGCCTGGTGAAACCCCCAAACACAGCAGGATTGTGTGTGATATATGGGGAAGTTCATCCATTATCCTTAAATGGTCACAAATGAAGTAGAATAAGCAAACAGTGGATTGATACCAAGGAGGCTTTGAAGTCCTCAAGGTGATTTCCTATTTGGCAATGCATTAGCTGCCTGTTTGCATTCAGAGACTAGCAGCAATTTAACATTCATTTAAAGCACAGGTGCAGTATCTCCAGCTTTTGGCTTTCGCTTATATGGTTATAATGCTGCTAATATTTGAGCTGATAAAAAGAAATGGTTAAGCTTAAGCTTTAGCTTTAGGCATGTAATTCAGACTTTAAAATTGCATTGCTTCTAAATGCACTGAGGCTTTCAAATGGCAATGCTTTAATAAGCACCAGCATTAAATCCCCTGCTAAAAAGAAAGAAGTCCAATTATTAGTTTCCTTGGCTAACTTGTAAAATTTTCTTCTCCATTTCCTCTAAAACCTTTCCAGCCTCTCTCTCTACTCCTTCCATGCACTCTGGAAGAGCCATGTTTGATGACAAACCAGAGTAACTCCTTTGAAACAACTGTTGTTGCTTGGGGGAACAAGTCTTATGGGTTCTTTGGAAATTTTCAATGCTGCTCTTTGCATATGACAGATGGGGCCACTAGAGAGAGTTTGCCCCCTTCCCTGTAGGAAATTAGCATGCGGCCTTCACAGTTTTCTCAGCTTGGACTATGCCAGCCTGGGAGTTTCAGAATGAGACTGGAAATGGACCCTGAATCATTATCCAGACCTAGGGTTTCAGATATGCACATTTTGGAGGACACATGAAAAATACAGGTTACAGAGCTGCATTCACTCCAATACCGCTCTGGAACCTGTGTTTCTCATGTGTCCTCTACAAATTGCATATCTGGTCACCCTTAGAGATGGGCGAACCGATTGCGGTTTGGGTTTGGCCGTTCGGTTCGACTGCGTTCGGTTCGTCTGTTTGGTTCGGCTGCGTTCGGTTCGTCCGTTCGGTTCATCCGTTCGGTTATTTCGCCGGGTTCCGGTTCGGCCATTGGGTTCGGCGGTTCAGCTGTTCGGTTCGGCCGTTCGGCCGTTCGGGAAATGTTGTTATGGGTGGTTTATATGGTTTTTTTGGTTTTTATTGGGTTTTAAATGGTTTTCTTTTGTTTTTGCCTCAGGACCTTGCCGTTAAGGGATTGCAAAGGCTCCTTAACCCGGAGGATACTGCTCAAGCGAGAACTGTAGCATGGTTTGCTTTAGCTATCCAAGATATTCGCAGCCCCTACTTCTCCTGATCACAGTAGTCGGTGGGATGGTAGCGTATCCAGGTGATTGGTTTGGTTCAGGGGGATTTATGTGTAATAGGTGGCTTTGGGGTTATGCTCTTTTCTCTGAATAGCTACAATTCCCCCCCCCTTTTTTTTCCTTCACCTTTAGGGAGGTTAGACATAGTTGGATTAGTACGTGGATTTTAAGACCACCTTTTATCGTAGGTTCTCTCGGCAGTGCTGCCTGCAATCTGCGGATGACTGATAGTTATAACCATACATTTGCTGTATTATTTTATTTGTATTTTTTTACTCTGTATAAGATTGTTATAGCCCAGGTGGCAAACAATAAAGTTTTGATTTGATTCGTTTTGTATTTGTTTTTTTGTTTTTATATGGGGTTTTTTAATTTATTTTTTTATCTAATATTATATATATCTATTTAAAAAATCTAACTGCTATTAACTATTCTAAATGCTATGAACTAAATGGATTATTTAATAAGTACACAGGTCTACTCCTATATTATTATTATTATTATTATTATTATTATTATTATTATTATTATTATTATTATTATTATTAACAAACATTTATATAGCGCCATCAGTGTACCTGGCACTTTACAAAGTAATAAAATAGACACGGTCCCTGCCCCTAGGGCTTACAATCTGAGAGACAGGAGCTGGGGGAGAGACATAGGAAGGGGAACAGAGGGAGAGACAAGGGGTCTAACATTCATGAAGATGCGAGGTCTCAAGTGCACGTACTTGGCTTGGTTACGATGAGAATGACAGCAGGCAGGTCCATGT
>QEPC01008759.1:0-13065 GCA_003113815.1 Sphenodon punctatus | reverse complement strand
AATGATTGCAAAGATACTTCTAGTCATACCTTTTTTAGGCTGAAATTTCTCATCCATTATCTTCAGGCCTAGGTTAATATTCTTTGGTTAAAAGTGCTTTTCATACATTTTGGTGCGTCTTTCGTTGAATGCCTCATGGTGAGTGCTTTTCACCCTCTCCTGAACTGTGCATGCCTCTTCTCCGTTTGTAAAATTCTATGCAGCATTTATGGTGTGCCATTTAGGCTTTCACATAATCCTGGGTTCTCCCAGCCAGGAACCTGCTGGCTTGTCCCATCCAGGAAGGAGCGGAACCATTCAAGAATGGTTCCACCCACCTTGGCATAGTCCTGTAGGCGAGTCACCAGCATCTCATGATCAACGATATCAAATGCAGTTGACAGATTGAATAGGATTATCAGGGTCAAACGACCCTGATGCAGTTCCCGGCGAAGTTTGTCGACCGAAACCATGAATGCAGTCTCCGTGCCATAACCTGAATTAAAGTTGGACTGCGAGGGATCAAGAAAACCGGTGCGGTCCAGGTGCTCCTGCAGCTGTTGAGCCACCACCCACTCAATAGCCTTCTCTAAAAAGGGAAGGTTAGAGACTGATCGATAGCTAGCGGGGGAGTCAATGTCAAGTGATGGCTTTTTGAGCAGGGGCTGCACCACTGCCTCTTTGAGGCAGTCTGTCACTCTGCCCTCCCACAGGGAGGCACTGTCAACATCCACCAGCAACGGCCCCAACGTCTGCCTTCTGGCCTTAACCGGCCACGACAGGCATAGGTCTAGTTTACAAAATGTGGTTCTAACAGTCCCCTGAACATCTGCTGCAGCAGCGGGCATCACCCAGTGAAATAGATCCCACAAAACCGGCCAAGATGGAGCCTCCATAATCTCTGGTTCTCCTATTGTCATAAATGCGGAGTCGAAGTCATGGTGCATCCAAGCAATTTTTATTTGTGAAGTACTCAACAAACATGTCACAGTGAGCACTGGAAGACTCCAGTTCCAGGTGGAGGGAGGCGGGACTGACCAACCCCCTCACCACCCAGAAAATCTCCATTGGACGAGACTTCACAGACGTTATTGGGGTAGCAAAGAACTCCTTCTTCACTGCCCTGACAGCCATGGCATAGGCCCATAAACTGGCTCTATGCCACAATCAATCAGCTTCAGCATGAGACTGGTGCCACTGTCGCTCCAACTGCTGCCCTTCCTGCTTCAGCTTCTGCAGGCCTTCCACGAACCATGGCAGCCTGCGGTGCTGATGCCAAGGGATCAGATGCCTAGGAGCCGTCTGGTCGATGGCCTCGGTCAGCAGAGTATTCCACAAAACCACGAGGTCATTGAGTGGTCGACCATCAAGATCAGAGGGTAACTCCCCTAGAGCATTCGGAAACATTGCTGGTTCCATCAGTTGCCGGGGGTGGACCAACTGAACTGGTTCCACATGCTTCCAGGGGCAGACATGTGCTGGGAGACAAGCCCGCAGGAGGCAATGATCTGTTCATGACAAGGGCTCTACTGACACCTCCCCCACTAACAGATTCCCTGCCTCACGGCCAGTGCAGAAGATCAGGTCACGAGTATGTCCTCCATCGTGTGTTGGACCAATGACAACTTGAGACAGGTCCATGGTTGCCATGGTGGCCATGAACTTACGCTCCGCCCCACCGAGACTAGTGTCAGCATGGATGTTAAAGTCCCCCAAAGTTGTGTCTTTGGGGACCACAACACCACTTCCGACATCAGTTCCATCAGAGTTTGTAGGGATGCCACTGTACAGGTAGGTGCATGGTATACCAGCAGCACCCCCAAACTGTCTCCCGCCAAATCAGACACAAGATGGAGACCCTCACAGCCTGCCATTAACTGCACTGGATACCTCCTGACAGACTACAAATCTCTAAAAAATAATGGCTACACCACCACCACCCCACGTCCCTATGGCTGATGCTGCACAGAGTACCCGGCTAGCACTAAGTCAGCCAAAAAAGGCCCTGACTTTGTCTCCAGCCAGGTCTCCGTAATACACACGAGGTCAGCTGCACAATTCAGGATCAACTCCCTGATTGTTGATGATTTATTAGCAACTGACCTCGCATTAAGCAGTAACAGCTTCAAGCCGGGGGCCCTCTGATCATGAACCACCACACCCTCTGCCTGGGGGCGGAGGGGGGCCGGCACCAAGCACCTGTCCTGCCTCCCTGTTGGTACCCCCCCAGGACCATACCCCCCCATCATGACCCCAATGGCCGTGGACATCCCCCCGGCGGACCCACCCCCGGACCATCCTCTTCCTGGCTGTCCCGCATCCCTGGTGAGGGAGATCCCCCCCCATCACCCACTCACCAGGTGAAGCATAATCCCCTCCCTGGGACTGCATCCTGCTCTCACTAGTGGAAACAGTCCCACCCACCCTAACTCATTCCCTCCCCTCCCCTGCTCTCACCAGGGAAAGGGACATCTCCAGCCACACACCTCACAACCACCAAAAACACAAACCCAACCAAATCAACCCATCCCTCACTTACCCCCACCCCCCAAACCAAGCCTCCCCCACTAAGCAACCAAATATGCTGCTTTGCCACCACACAGTCACACAACCATAACCGCACAATGGCTAACTCACCCTCAATAAATGCTACGTTACAACCCAGGGCCACAAAAATATTCCCCGCAACCTAAAAACAGCAACCCACCGCAACAGCCTGTGAAAAGCCGGCAAACGGTCGCTGCCTTTGGTGCCGGTGTTCGGCTGTGGCCAGGCAGCCCTCTTTCAAGTCCTGGGGAGGGTGGGGGCAGGGATGCAAGCCCCAACCCAGGTGGTGATGAGTATTTTGTAGTAATCTTATCCTAATAATTGCTAATTTTGTTTGCCTTTTTGCCTGGTACACCTGGCTTTCTGCTGTAACAAAGAGCAGCTGTGGGGGTAAGGGTAAAAGTCCATGGATAGCACACATTCAAGTTCAGAGTAAGAGGCCTGACCATTAGGGATTCCTTCCTGAAGGAGGGGCTAGAACTGGCCTAAACAATAGCTTTTAAGACATAGGGTTTGGGGACAGGAAGCAGGCCAAAGTCCCAATGCAGCATGGGTGACCCAGACTGAAGCTGCACACATCCACGAGTTTACCTGTGTTCAGACGGACAGTCCGGCGGCAGGTGAACCAAGCATGCAAGCAGCAAACATGCCTTCTCCCTGTCCTGGAAAGCCCCAGTTTGGGAGCACACAGATGGGTAAGCCAACCCTGCGCTCTAGCCCCACGGCCTGCTCCAGTAACCATGAATATGGGATCTGGTGGCAGTATCCATTCTGGCCATTTGGTCTGCTAGCATCTATGATCCAAGCAGGACCATGTTTGGCCAGGGCTCGTGAGCCTGTTTAGATGGACAGGAGTTTCGTATTATTATTATTATTATTATTATTANTTTACAAAATGTGGTTCTAACAGTCCCCTGAACATCTGCTGCAGCAGCGGGCATCACCCAGTGAAATAGATCCCACAAAACCGGCCAAGATGGAGCCTCCATAATCTCTGGTTCTCCTATTGTCATAAATGCGGAGTCGAAGTCATGGTGCATCCAAGCAATTTTTATTTGTGAAGTACTCAACAAACATGTCACAGTGAGCACTGGAAGACTCCAGTTCCAGGTGGAGGGAGGCGGGACTGACCAACCCCCTCACCACCCAGAAAATCTCCATTGGACGAGACTTCACAGACGTTATTGGGGTAGCAAAGAACTCCTTCTTCACTGCCCTGACAGCCATGGCATAGGCCCATAAACTGGCTCTATGCCACAATCAATCAGCTTCAGCATGAGACTGGTGCCACTGTCGCTCCAACTGCTGCCCTTCCTGCTTCAGCTTCTGCAGGCCTTCCACGAACCATGGCAGCCTGCGGTGCTGATGCCAAGGGATCAGATGCCTAGGAGCCGTCTGGTCGATGGCCTCGGTCAGCAGAGTATTCCACAAAACCACGAGGTCATTGAGTGGTCGACCATCAAGATCAGAGGGTAACTCCCCTAGAGCATTCGGAAACATTGCTGGTTCCATCAGTTGCCGGGGGTGGACCAACTGAACTGGTTCCACATGCTTCCAGGGGCAGACATGTGCTGGGAGACAAGCCCGCAGGAGGCAATGATCTGTTCATGACAAGGGCTCTACTGACACCTCCCCCACTAACAGATTCCCTGCCTCACGGCCAGTGCAGAAGATCAGGTCACGAGTATGTCCTCCATCGTGTGTTGGACCAATGACAACTTGAGACAGGTCCATGGTTGCCATGGTGGCCATGAACTTACGCTCCGCCCCACCGAGACTAGTGTCAGCATGGATGTTAAAGTCCCCCAAAGTTGTGTCTTTGGGGACCACAACACCACTTCCGACATCAGTTCCATCAGAGTTTGTAGGGATGCCACTGTACAGGTAGGTGCATGGTATACCAGCAGCACCCCCAAACTGTCTCCCGCCAAATCAGACACAAGATGGAGACCCTCACAGCCTGCCATTAACTGCACTGGATACCTCCTGACAGACTACAAATCTCTAAAAAATAATGGCTACACCACCACCACCCCACGTCCCTATGGCTGATGCTGCACAGAGTACCCGGCTAGCACCAAGTCAGCCAAAAAAGGCCCTGACTTTGTCTCCAGCCAGGTCTCCGTAATACACACGAGGTCAGCTGCACAATTCAGGATCAACTCCCTGATTGTTGATGATTTATTAGCAACTGACCTCGCATTAAGCAGTAACAGCTTCAAGCCGGGGGCCCTCTGATCATGAACCACCACACCCTCTGCCTGGGGGGGGGGAGGGGGGCCGGCACCAAGCACCTGTCCTGCCTCCCTGTTGGTACCCCCCCAGGACCATACCCCCCCATCATGACCCCAATGGCCGTGGACATCCCCCCGGCGGACCCACCCCCGGACCATCCTCTTCCTGGCTGTCCCGCATCCCTGGTGAGGGAGATCCCCCCCCATCACCCACTCACCAGGTGAAGCATAATCCCCTCCCTGGGACTGCATCCTGCTCTCACTAGTGGAAACAGTCCCACCCACCCTAACTCATTCCCTCCCCTCCCCTGCTCTCACCAGGAAAAGGAACATCTCCACCCACCCACCTCAGAACCACTAAAACCACAAAACCAACCAAATCAACCCACCCCTCACTTAACCCCACCTCCAAACCAAGCCTCCACCCACTAAGCAACCAAATATGCTGCCTTGCCACCACACAATCATCCAATGGCTAATTCACCCCCAATAAATGCTACGTTACAACCCTGGGCCACAAAAATATTTCCCCAAACCTAAAAACAGCAACCCACCCCAACCCCCAGTGGACCGTAAACAGCTGTCACCTGCAGGCCAGGCAGGCCTCTTTAAAGTCCTGGAGAGGGTGGGGGCAGGGATGCAAGTCCCAGTCCAGGTGGTGGTGAGTGGCAGCTCCCCCAGGGACACAGCTCCATTTTACTCCAAGGTTATGTGCTCTATGGCAACACATGAGATGGACCTCAAGAACCGTTTTAGATATGAGTTGGCACTGATACCAATATCATTGTTTGATGACAATGGTGAAATGAAAACTGCAAAGACAAAGTCGACGTTAAAAAAAGAACTTGCCAATTAACGTTTAACTCTAACGTTACCAAAACCACAAGTTAACATAATTTATGGATGTGTGGTTCTTTGAATTATCCATTGGCCATCACAAGGTGTGATTCAAGAGGACATTGACGGATTCGTAATTTACATTATTAGGATACTGACCGAGTGTGAAGTCTTCTTCGTATTCAACAGATACTACGAGTACAGTATTGAGTGCCACTAGGAGAAACCACTCAGGAGATCAAGCCAGTAAGCACCTGAGGCTAACTTTGCAAACTCCTCTTCCTCCTCAAAAGGTTGTATTAACAGTTCCCGAAAACAAAACCCAGCTCATAGAACTCATTTGCAAGCAGCTTCTTGTCAAGGTACAGCAGTTCCAAAAAAGCGGTGACCACCTACTACACAAAATTGTATTAACGGGATTTGATCCGGTCCCAAAAGAGGTTGACATGGGTATCATCTTGCAAATCAGGTATCTAAAGACTATTCATGAAGAGGCAGTTGTTAAAATTGTCCAGCTAGCGTCATATATGATGATACTGATGTTTCCGTGTTTCTGATGTTTTATTATCTGAAGTGCAAGTGGATGTGCACTATCTTGATGGAAGGCACTAGTGCAACAAGAGCAGTTATCAATATTGGGGCATCCACAATGAAGAATGAAGTCCATCTCATACCTTTTACCAGCGCATGTTTTGCTAGGTTGTGATTATCTACCATATTGGAAAATTGACAGTTGTCAAAGTGCTAATGAAAGGTCTGAAACTTAAAAAAAAATTCCGGAGATTAATACCAGTATGTCTGATATCATTGATGGATCTACTGCATTTGTGACTGTATATATGCTATGGAAGCAAAGTAAAGAGCAGTATGTTGCAGGGTCTCACCCCTGCCAGTACTCCATTTTGGGGGGACACACATGAAGGACTACCAAGTGTCCCAAAATTTACTCTTATATTTTCTCCTTACCCTGGCCCACTCCAGGCCTCACAGCTCACCCTGGCCAGGGAAGGTTGCCCCAACACCCTGGGGTTTCCCTTGTTGGGGTCACAGCCCCGTTACTTTGGGGTTGCAGCCCTGGTACCCCTGTAGGGTCCCAGCCCTCTCTTGGCCGGCACCCCTCCTGAGTCTCTTTCTCTTAATGGATTCATCTACCCCAGTCCCAACCTCCCTACTTGGGAGTCCTTAGAGTCTCAGGAACTCATGCCCCTCTGGCACCCTCGGTCGTTGACACTCCCCTTTCGGGGCTCCCCCTCTGGGGAGGTACGCAGGCATCACCGCTGCCAAATCTTAGCCCTTCTGGGCACACTCACAGTTCAATGTTTCTCTGGGGTCTCTTCCCCGCGGCTCTTAGTCCCACTAATCCCTCCGGCTCGGGTCCCTCTCTCAAGCCCCGTGGCTCCATGCTACTCGCTGACAGCCCCTCCAGCTCAGGCTCCTCTGTCGAGCCAGTGGCTCCTGGCTGCCCGGGTCTGACAATCCTAGCTGACACTCTGCCGCCACTTGCCAGCCTTCCCTCAGCATCCGCTCCAGCCTGGCTCCGCTCTGAGCCCTGTGGCTCGCTGCTTCTGGGTCTCGTCCCTCAGCTGCCACTTGCCGCCTCTTTCTCAGGCAGGCAGCTTTTAAAACCCCCATCACCTGGGGAAGCCGCCGCCTGAGCCACTCTCTTAAAGGACCCACTCCTGCGGTCTCCCTTAACTTCTTAGAACAGTGCGCCTCACGCTCCATGTTACACAGTATGTCTGAAGTAAGTTATGATGTATGTCTAACTAAAACCAGGAGACAAAGTATGTACAGCACCGAAATTGAAATCTTTACCTCCACCTTTGACTGCCTTTCAGGAAAACTTTAAAAGGGCACACATGCAATCATACATATGGCGGGCAGCATTGAACCAAGATCCTCCTGATTATGGATCCTACTTGCTTTGGATAAAACCAAATCCCTCATCCCTATTTCCACGCCACCAAGGACTGAAGCGGCACCCCATGAGGTTTTGAAAATGATGAGCTGTAACTGTGCGACTGAACAGCTGTGTTCGACCGGAAGATGTGGCTGTGCTGTATCTCAGTTAGTCTGCACTGATTTTTGCAGCTGTTCCAGGACAAACAATTGCAGAAATAAATGGAACAATTGTGCTATTACTGATGAGGTGAACAAAGAAGACTAGAAATACACATAGTGTTTAGATTTGTAGAGTTATTTGTGTGCAGATTTGTCAACATGATAACCATTGCTTCTGTAACTACAGCTGTAAAACTAGTTAACTTGTTTCATTGTAATTGTGTTTTATTAATTATTTTGGTTGCTTTATACCACCAATTGTGGGTTATAACCAGCAGCTACATTCTTTTCCATGCAGGATTATTAAATGATACATTTTGCATGATGTTTAATCATATTTCTTACCAACTATATTTCATTCTTGTTTAATGAGTGACTCTGTATGTTGGGAGGTTGAAGAAATGAACTCCTTGTGCCCAAAAACCTATACTTACATGCACAAATTATTGTCCTAGCTCTTGTAGAAGCTAAATTATATCTATTTTCTTGTGCCGGCAGCTGCAAATGCATCCACTTAGCTGACATTTTCTCCTACATATGTTTGGAGGCTGCAAAAAATGTCCTCCCTGAGCCCAAAATCCTACATTTAGACAGAAAAAAATTATTGTCCTAACTCTTGAAGGAACATATTAGGTTCTTTTCCTGTTTTAGCGAGTATGGTGGACACCATCTTGAAAATACGAAATTCCTCAATGGTGACGCGGTGGCATCACTCAGATTCTGAATCAACATGGTGAAAATATATTAAAACCACCGCAAACAACTATGGACCTCTCTGTAGGAGGTTAGGCGAACTTCTACCGAACTATACTGAGATCACCCAGACGTATTGTCTTGGATGATTTTGACATACATGTTGAGGCCAGCCTTTCAGGGGCAGAGCAGGATTTCATGGCCACCATAACAGCCATTGGTCAATTCCAGGTAATATCTGGCTTGACGCATGAGGCTGGACACATGTTGGATTTAACGTCCTGCATTGGCCTGGAAACAGAGGTTCCAATTATTGAGGGTGTCGCTATGACACCATTGTCATTGTTGGACCATTACCTTCTGTGGGCCCAGATCACTGCCCTCCTTTGCCTCCATTGAGGTGGGGGACCAGTTAGGTTGGTCCACCCCTGGAGACTAATGGAGCCAATAGGATTCCAGAACTCTCTGGGGGATTTACCCACTGACTTTGATGGCCTCTCTGTCGATGACCTTAAGTCTGTGGTACAATATGTTGAGTTGGGCCATCAATACAGTGTTGTCTAGGTGTCTGCTCCCTCTGCTGCAGCAGCGCAGATCTCCCTGGTATACGAAGGACCTGAGGCTGCTAAAGTGGAAGGGTGAGCCATTAGAGAGCAGGTAGTGGTCAATTCTCGCTAAAGCTGACTAACTGCAGCATAGATCGTTTCTGAAGGACTATGCCATTGTGGTGGAGGCACCAAAGAAAGCTTTCTTTGCTGCCACTGTAGTGTCTGCAAAATGCCATCCAGCAGACCTCTTTTGGGTGGTGACTAGCCTGTTAAATCCTGGTTGTCTCCACCTGGAGTTAGTTGCCTGCTGTGATGAGTTTGCCACCTACTTTGCAGATAAAGCTGCTGGTATATGGCACAACTTGGGGGAACTGCTAATTTGGGGGCAGAGTCAGAGTTTGGGGCTAGGGAAGCTCGGTTCTGTCTGGTTTGATTGGATCAGATTCAGTTAGTCTTGCCCACCAATGCAGAGGGTGCTCTTGGAATGGTGCATGTGACCAGTTGTAAATTAGATCCATGCCCATTCTGGCTGGTGATAACTAGCCGAGAGACTTTGGGGCCATTGCTGGCTGGGGTTGTCAGTGCCTCCCTTCAGGAGGGCAGGGTGCCTGACAGCCTCAAAACTACAGTCATTCAACCCCTGCTCAAGAAACAATCTCTTGACATTGACTTCCCTCCCAGCTATCATCCTGTCTCTAATCTTTCCTTTTTTAGGAAAGGTAATTGATCGGGCGGTTGTCTCACAGCTTCAGGTGTATCTTAGGGTAATTTCAGATGTTACGATACCATGGTCAACCACAGTGCACCCCCTGTGGTGGCCGCAGTAACATAACGTCTGAAATTACCAAAAGAGAATCCCACCAGATTTTCACCCCAGTGAACCCCCGGTGGGAATCTCTTTGACCACGCTTTGGACCTCCGGCCACCCGGAGGTCCAAAAGCGTGGTTAGCTGGACCACGGGCCAGAATCGGCTAAGGGTAACATCTGTTACCTTGGCTGATTCCGGATCTTGGCCCAGACCCCAGGACGGGGTCGGGCACAGCGGCCGAATTGACCCCTGCACCCGCCCGTCTCCTGGAGGACGGGAGGACGGTGGAGTGCGGGGGGACCAGGGCTGTGTGGCCACACATCACGCCATACAGCCCCGCCTTCTCCCCAACCTCCACAGGGAATCAGGCCGGCACATCTAAAGGACAGACGGTCTGATTCCTGTCCGGGGTCTGAAACGGACCCTGGACTGTGGTGATTTCACATCTGAAATCACCCACAGTGCTTTTGGATTCCTGGACTCATGTCAGACAAGATTTCATCCTGTGCATGGCACTGAGACTGCGCTTGTGGCCTTGGTTGACGATCTGCACTTCAAAATTGATAGGGGCAACTGTACCCTGTTGATTTTGTGAATTCTTTTGTCACCAAAATAATTCCTCAGATTCCTCACCAACAAAAATTATTCTTATGTGGTTATCACCTCAACATCCTCTGCAGTAAAAACTGATGCAAAGAACTGATTTAGTTTATTAGCAATGGCCGTGTCATCTTTGAGTACCCCCTTTGTTCCCTGATCAGCTAGCCGACCAACTGCCTCTCTAGCAGGTTTCCTGTCTTGAATGTACGGGGGTGGGGGGGATTTCTATTGGATTTGATATCCTTAGCAAGTTGTTCTTTAGATTCCCTCTTGGCTTGTCTTATCATGCTTTTTAACTTTCTCTGCCAATGTCTGTGCTCATTCCTATTTACCTCCTTTGGAATACTTTTCCATTTTTTTAAGGACACTTTTTTTACTCTGATCGTCTCCTTAATTTTACAATTTAACCATGCAGGTATTTATTTGGGTTCTTTCCTGCGCTTTTTGACTTGTGGTATACATTTAATATGGGTGTTTAAGATAGTAGTTTTCAATAGTCTCCATGCCTTCTTGTGGGCCTTTGACCCAGATGACTTTACCTTTTAGTTTCCCATTAACTAACTTTCTCATCTTTGCATAGTCCCCCTTCCTGCAGTTAAACACCCTTGTGGTAGACTTATTCAGTAATCTCTCACATATTAGCATGTTGATTTTAATTACATTGTGATCACTATTAGCAAGTGGTTCTGCCACGATTACCCCTTCCACTAGGCCCTCTGCTCCAGTTAGGACAAGATCTACAGGTAAGCCTGGCATCAGCACTCGGCAAACTTGGGGAGACCATTGACAGGGCCAGCCTTACCATGGGGCAGCTCGTGGTGGTTGCCCCGGGCCCTGCTCCTGGGGGGGCCCTGCACTCAGGGTCCCCCTGGCCAAGTCTGACTCTGACTGTCACTGATAGTGACAGGCAGAACACGCCAGCAGAGGGAGTCAGTGGGAGTGAGGGAGAGGCAGAGGTCCCACCTCTCCCTCACTCCGTGGATGCCTCCCCCTCCGCTGCCTGTCAGTCTTGGACAGGAGGAATGTGGAAGAGGTAGGGCAGTGGAGGGGGACAACGGAAGTGAGGGAAAGGCAGAGGCCCTGTCTCTCCCTCACTCTCTCGCAACTTCTGGTGGCGGCGGGCAGCACAGTGGCAGATTTAATCTGCCGCTGCTGCACCCGCAGCCGCCGGAGCCCAACGCAGAAAGCCAGCGAGCGGGTCAATGTGGGGCCCAGGATGTTGATGCCACAGCGACGGATGATCCCGAAATGGCTGGGCTTGGGGACGGGCAGAGGGGAGTGCCCCTCCGCCCGTCCCCGAGCCCAGGTGGAGGTAGTGCCCCCCCGACTGAGCTGGGGAGCACCCCCTGGATCCTGAATTGCCTAGGGCCAGCCCTGACCATTGTTAAAAACAGAATTGCTAGGCTTATTGACAAGCATGATATGATGGGTTAAAAACCAGCATAGCTTTTGCAAAGGGAAATCATGCCTTACTAACCTATTAGAATTTTATGAGATTGTTAATAAGCATGTGGATAGGGGTGATCCAGTTTATTTTATTTATTTATTGTATTTTTTTATTAAAAATTTTAATATCCCGCCCCTCCTGCCACAGGCAGCTCGGGATGGCTTACAACAACATATAACAAGTATAAAACCATAAAATTATTAAAACGTATCACCCCCCATCCCTCTCTTTCCCCAGTTGATATAGTATAGTTGGATTTTCAAAAACCTTTTGACAGAGTTCCTCACCAGAGACTCCTGCGCAAATGAAGTAGTAATGGGATAAAAGGAAAAGTCCTGTCATGAATTGGCAGCTGGTTAAAAGATAGGAAACGAAGAGTAGGAATAAATGGTCATTTTTCAAGTTGGAGAGAGGTAAACAGAAAGGTGCCTCAGGGGTCAGTACTGGGACCAATATTGTTAAAATTCATTAATGATCTGGATAAAGGGATAAAGAGTGAGGTGGCTAAATTTGCTGATGACACCAAATTATTAAAAATAGTTAAGATCCAGGAAGACTGTGAGGAACTACAGAGGGATCTTGCAAGACTAGGTGATTGGGCAATAAAATGGCAAATGAAATGCAACATTTCACTGTGAAAACTGTAGGCCAGAAATAGCCTTAGAAAATCCTAACAATGGGTATAAACATACAGACACAGAGGCTGCCTGCCACCAGAGATGCTCCAGGGGTGTACCCCCATGTTATCTCACTTTCTGCCTTGCCTGGGTCCATTTTAGTTGGACCTGGCAGTTTTCCTGGCCCTCAGTCTGCCTGTGTGGCGCTGAACCCCCCACACCATAGAGTTGTGCGTGGATCATCCAACGTTCTCTGCTGTTGCCCACAACTCGATGGTGTTGTCTGGGAAGCAGCCAGCCAAATGCAGAGCTGCAACATGGGTTCACCAAGCAGACAGTCAGCAGCTCCCCTTCAGGCCTGTGACCTGTGATTGGCCAGCCTGTGCAGACGGAACTCTGGGATGTTCTGGTGTGCCACAAGCAGGGCTGCCCCGGAGCAGGCACAGCCTTCTCCACTTCCACATGGGGTGGGCGCTTTTAAATAGATCAGCCAGCCTGGAGTAGGGATGGGTGAACATGGTTCGGAAGTTCAGTGTTCAGACCAAACTCGACCAGTTCAGTCGACCGAACCGAACATTTGGACCAAACTCGATTTTCTAACCAAACCGAATTTCCGAACTCGGCTCTGTTCACCCATCCCTAAAAGATAATATTCCATTTAGTTCAATGGGGTTTGAATTTCCGAACTTTGTT
>QEPC01008752.1:8014107-8046084 GCA_003113815.1 Sphenodon punctatus | reverse complement strand
ATCAGCCAATCAGAAGTGTGGCCTACCATCCAGGCAGAAGTCACAAGCTGCTCAGGCCTAGTCAGCTTAGTCCAGAGTGCCGTGTGCAAAAGCAGCAGCAGCCTGGGTGCAAAAGTTCGTAGGGTCGTGTGCAGAAAGTGGGAGGAGTTTGGGGTTATAAAAGGCAAGCTGGCACAGGGTTGCTGTGCAATGTGTGCCAGTGAAGTGACGTTGTGGGAGGCAGCTGCTGGAGAGCTGGAGCTGCTGCTGGAGAGAGCACGTTGGAAGTGGCTGGCTGGCTGGGGGAGCCCCGTCACAGAGAAGAGCAGCAGTGAATGGTGCTGCTGGCCGCGCCCTAAAAGGCAAAGCCGGAGGGGTTACTAACGTTTTGCTTATTGAACACGCTGCTCCCAGGAGTCAGAAATTACCCCCCTGTGCTTGAGTAGTTTTAAGGGGGAGCCAATCCTGCTGGAATGGGTTTCCTCTCTGCCCAAGTGTGTCCTGGTTCCTAATAAATCTAAATCCCTCCTCCATGCCCCATCACCTCCTCCCCACACTGGACTCTGGAGCTCAGCCTGGCTGTGGGGCCTGTGCCTGGAACCGGCAGCATTTCAGAGAACGCTGTCCTGGAAGTTCTGATTTCGCCTTCGTTCCTAGAAGCCTAAATTTAGACTCCAGAACCTTTTTCCTGCACCTTCCTGTGACTCTTTTAAAAATGACACATTGATAACGTTCCAGGGCTTTTTATGACGTGCTGAGCGGGATTGCTTAGACGGTTGGAACGTTAAACAGGGGTTTGCCCCACGCCGAGAGCACGTTACACGGTGCTGCGTAATTACACGTAGCCACTGTTCCACGTAGATACACTCGCTGCCTCAGTTCTGGCTTCTGGTCACGCAAGGCACCATCACATTAAAGGGCAGCGTCCAGCCTGTCGCTGGTTGGAGGGAACGATGGGATAGCTGTGAGAACCTAGACCACACCCCACCCGCCCGCCCCCATAAACCCCTTTATTAGACACCACAATTCCCCCTTGCTTTTGCCCTTGTGTTTGCTGATCCAAGCTGAAGCCCCACGTGTTCTCTGTAATTCTACTCCCAAACTCCCTCTGCAATGTGCAATGCTTCCTTTCCTTTTGTGTCCCCAACGTCACTCTCCCTAGTCCCTGGACCTTGCCAGCAACCGGGGGATCCCCTCTGCAATCCCTGCTCTGATCCTGCTCCCCTGCACAGCTACCCAGCTCCATGCTGACGGGCGGATCGGACCTGGCCTCCCTTACCTACAACCAGCAACAGCAGCTCCGCTCCCTTGGCTGTCTGCCTCGCGTTGCTGCCACTTGCTACCAAATTCCTCCTGTGCTTCCGCTTACTGGTCTCTAACATGTGCCACCTTCTGCCCCCTCTCCAGCGCCACAGAGCCCCATAGCACAGCCACCTTCTCCCCCCTCTCCACTCCACAGAGCCCATATGGTGGAGTTCCTAGTGATGGATTCTCTTTTAATATCCCTCACCCGTTTTTAAAACAGGTGACGCAACAGCCCTCCCCTCTAGTTCAGTCTCACGTGACTGGGAATGTACGTTTAGCCGTGCAGTCACCCCAGTTGATAAAACAGGGTGGGTTTGTCTCCCCAAAAAGTAGAAGAGCAGGGGGTGCGTGCAGGCAGAGAAGGGGGGTTACCTTAAACGTAACGACGGGAGTAACGTTGGGAAACAAACTCTCTGCACAGGCACAAGCCGTGTCTTAAACTTGTAATGAAATAAATGGCACCAGCAGTTTGATGCTGGGACACGCCCCCCCCCCCAGGGTGGGACCAGAGCTGTACCAACCAGTGCCTGCTGCCTCCCATTCAAGTGCAAGCTTTCTCTCCGGTTGAGCATGCACATACTGCAAAGGGGAGGGAGGTAAATTAGCTCCGTCAGTGAAGCAAGGTTAGCGGCCTAGGGTACCAGTCCATCAAGGCCTCTGGTAATGGAAATTTCCTTGCTTGGCTACCAGTACAGCTCAAAAATTCTTTAAAACAAGAGCTTGGTGGCAGAATTAGGCAGAAACTAGCGGTTTCTGTACTACCTCTGGCGCCCCTGCCTTGTGACTGAATGTTTGTGCCCATTTGAAACCAGCTGCAGTTTGTATCTTCCTGGTCTGCAGTGCCTCTGTCTTGCTAAAGAGAACGAGGTTGGCTGAGCATTGGGAAACAGAGAGAGAGCTCTTGATTCTTGACAACTTAACGAAATTCCACCCAAGCAGGGCCTTGTCATGGGATTGAGTTATGTGCAATGTTTGAGCTTGTTTCCCAAACGATGCAAACAAAAACAAACACCCGCCTTAAATCTTCACTGGAAACGTCCTTCCAGTCCCCGAAGGTGTTAGAAGTGTGTGTGCGTGGGCTGCACGTGTGTCTGGACGCCTGTTTTCCATGCGTGTTTTTGGACAAACCTAGGGGAGGCTTTGAAGAGGCAACGAAAGCAACAACAACAACAAAAATTACAAAAGGGAACTATGTGCCCAAGGGAGTTTCCCCAGATCTCTCTCTTCCTGACCGATGTAACTTTTTTTGGGTCTGTATTGTCTGGCTGGCCTGGGGCGGGGTGGGGGGAGGAGCAGCAGCAGCATGACACTAGAAGACTTAATTTGTGTTACAGAAGTGAGTCCAAATAATCAATGAGATTGTACTTGTGTAGCTTCCGAGCAGAAGAGCGTTCGTAATTTCTCTGATGCTTCCTTGAAGCCATAGAATGTAGGGGCTTTTTTTTTTAAACAAAAAAAATGAAGACAAAAAAATAAAAAAAAACATTTTAAAAACTGGGAGGGTCTTCTCTGAAGGCTGGGGTGGGAGGTGCAGGGGCTAAGCATTCCTCTAAAGCCAGGGGGACAGCGGATGATCAATGGGGGAATAAAATTCCTCTTCCAGGGATGCAGGTTGCTGCCTTTTTCAAATGCTTAACTAAGTGAGGTAACTACTCTGGAGCAATTACTCTGGTTGCAATAACCCCAAGGGTAGCCCAGTTGCTTGAATGCAGCTTTGGATTCTCCCCGAACACCGTTCAGCGACTGCATTATTAGTTCTCATGACAATTATTAGCCCCATGTGAAGGTTGAGACAGAGACTGGGCCCAAGCCATGGTTTCTAGTACAGAACAGGGACTGCAACTGCCCCTACTTGCAGAGACGGAGTGAAACCAAACGTGCTGACTGGGGACTTATCTTCACATCGGTCTCTGGAGCGCCAGCCGTGGGACTGGCTAAGCAGTGCATGGAAGCCCGTGCACCGGTTGCACGTTTATTTACACTCCCGTTTCCTCCCCTCCAGTTTCTACGTCATCAGCATTTCCCTGCTCCTTCTTAGGCAAGGCAAAGTGCACACTTCACTGTTAGACTGGTGCTCCTGGTTCTTTAGGATCACAGGGTGGTGCATTTCTATCCCTGGGGAAGGGAAGGCTAGTTCAGATGTAGTTTGTTTGCAGAGCACTTAAATGGGCTGGTCCCTGCTTCTAGCCACGAAGAGGCACTTTGGAAAGCAAGGGGCCCCCTTCCAACACAGCCGCTCTGATGGAGTTGCACCAAACTACTCTTGCTTTGGAAGTGTTCACACATTGCGTGCACTAAACCGATGTTGTTCCAGAGTAGAAGGCAAAGCAATGAGCACACACAGTACGCCTGCTTTGCTTTTTATACTGAAGTAATTCATGTGAACAGGGCAGCGTGGGCTAGGTCTCATCATGATGTGCTGTGGCATGACGGGCAAGGACACGTTGGCTTGGTGCTGCGGTAAGAATTGGAGTCAGACCCCTGCATTCCCCTCCTCCCTCTCCAAGCCTCATTGCCACATCACATGAACACCACAGGGTAGACTGAGTTTCCTCTCAGGTAACCTAGTGAAAATCTTGGGATTAATTTTGTATGAACGTAGCCTCCATTTATGGGTTCATTAAGAAAGCATTTATATAGCACAAGCGGTGTACCTGGCACTTTACAATTGTCAGAGCTCCCTGTCCAGCAGGTTTACAAGCGAAGGTGAGTGAGAGTGAAGGAGAACACAGGGAGAGAGACCCACACATTCTGTCCCATATTACAGATGGGAACTGAGGCCGAGCAGTGGCGACTTGCCCAAGGCCAGCCAGTGATTTCATGGCTTTCCAAGTTCAGCCCCTTACCCACACCATTACACTGACCCTTACTGCTCTTTCTTCCCCACCCTCCCCTTGCATTTCCTAGTCTTTACACTGCTCCGCTGAGCCATTTTGCTGATTCTAAATTGAGGGGGTCCTGGGTTGGTCCCAAATGTAAGAGATCGGAGACAAAGGTTAGATACTATCTTTTCTTGGACCAGCAGCTGCAGCCCCCAGCACCCTTCCTCAGGCATACAAGTCCTTGGCCCTCAGTGCAAAATAAAATGTGAGGCCCCTTGTGCCCCCCTCCCTGTGGCCCTGCTGCCTCAGGGGCCCCTTCAATAGGTCCCTTAAAAGATGGCCTCTCTGCAGCTCACTAGAAGTCCTCCTGCCCTAGTGAAAGGGGGACACTGCAGTGCCGCCAGTTGCCCTAGCATAAAGGCTGGCCCTGCTTTGCTCATGTTCAGCGCCTCCCTCTCCCCTTTCACACCCAGCATGAACTCCTTAGCATCAGAGCAGTCCTCCTTCCCGCATTTCCCCCTAGGAACGTGAGTGCCACCACCCTCTCCTGACTGAGGCTGCTTTTACACATGACAAAAATAAGTGCTCGAGATAACACTGGGTGTTACAAATGCTGGAGTTTTGTAATGCTCTGGGTTTATTCCTTTGTAGCCCCCACACGAAGACATACCAGTACACGGCTTGTGGGGCAGCAAGGGGAGGACTCTTCCATGCTTTCCTCACTGCCTGAAGATCTGCAGGACTTGGAAGACCTGTCAAATGATTTAGGTGCCACAGCTTTCTTCGATTCAGGAAGAAACTAAATTAAAGACAAACCCGGATGCCTTTATTGATTTCTTATTTACAAAATCACAAAGCTGGCTGAAAGCAGAGTGTGTGAACAGTGAATGAGAGAGCGCATAGGATACATTCATCATTACAGCACTGGAGTTGACACGCTTCCAGCTCTGTTTGAAAGTTGACATGATACAACAGAATCTTCCCGTACTTCTGGAGGCAGACAGGCATGGTGAACAACGTAGTACATTCATACTATCTACAAGGCCAGAACTGCATCCAACTTGCATAAGACGTAAGAATGTCAATTGCTCAGACGTAGTTCAACCTTTTTAGAAAGAGACCCGCCTCGTGGCTCGGAAGGCAGGATGGGATAGAGAGTCTGCATTGTCGGTACAGGATTAAAAACAGATGCTTCAAGGGAGTGGTAGAGGGCAGCCACCAAGACGTCTATGTTCAAATTTCTTGAGGCCACTTTTCATGCCCAAGGGGAAGGTTTCACAAGTCAATTGTTTCAGCTATTGCTATTAGTATATACAGACAAAATAAAATGCTACGGGCTGGTATGCCCACAGCCAGGAGAACTTACATCTAAAGGATCAGGAGGGCAAAGATACCCACACGCCTGGTGGTATCCTCTGGCCCATGTAAGAACTCCCAGAGTCTCGGACGAGAGGTGAAAAGGAGGGTGCACAAGCAAGCAGAGCCGGGAGCAGCTATATACATTCCAACAGGCAGGAGCTTCCCTCCTCGAGGAAGGAGGCGCTTCGTTCTGTTCATCCATTTCAGAATACGGTTTTGCATTGCACAGAATCAGGTTCAATAAACAGAGTTATGGACCCATCATTTATTTGTTTTTTAGTACTGGCCATATCGGAACACACAAACACGTGCGTACACACACACACACACCCTGAAAACAGGTGTTTACAACACACATACACACATCCCCTTACAATGTCTTCCTAAAGAGCTCAACACGCCATCAACAGGCTCTAACATCTACACTGATTATTTCTAGGCAAAAGCTGTTTCCTGGTACGATTACTGCTGTGGGGATTGCGGTAAGCTGCTGGGGGCAGCCACACCACAGGAGAGGGGAGACTTCCTGAGCCCAAGCAGCCTAGAAGTTACTGGCTGATAAACAGGCATCAAACCACCCACTTTTGACTAGGACTTTCAACAAGCTGAATCAGTTTACCTGAAGACACCCATGGTGCACAGAGAAAAGCAGAAAAAAAGTGGGTCTTTAACTGCCCCTGAGCTCAGTCACCACCATCACAATTCACTAGGCAATGCCACACACGAAAGCACATCAGAATGGTTTGGCCGATGATGCTTATCGTAGGTTAAAGAAGCCAGATTGTTAAGACCCTCTGATCAGGGGCAAACAAGGAACCTACTCAACCTTAGAAGTAAAGATGTCCCGTTTCACAGCCGCATCGCAGGGGAATCTCATAACATTTAGGGTGGCTCGTATCCTGGTTTGTGCTGAAAAGCAACCGGTTTTGAAAGAGAGCGAGCTTTTTGGCCATTCAGTTACCAGCACCCACATCTGAGGCAAAATGCCTTTTAGGCCAGCTGGGTACAACTGCCCCCCACCCCATTTGAGAAAGGAAATGTTCAATAGTCTCTGGCTGTGAGAGCAAGGAAATGTATGGACAAAACAGAACATCTTCAGTGTCTTCCTAAAGGGTTTCCCACAAACTCTGTCCCCCCCCTGCTCCAATATAAAGTGGGCACCGCCGAGCGTCTGCCTCTTTTGCAAAACCAAGGGCAGCCGTGCTCTGAAACGGCTCATGTGTGATGCACAGCGGACAACACACAGGAGAAGGAAATGCATTGTAAGTTGCATGAGGAAACAGCAGCAATACACTCAGGAACACAGTCAGACGAGGCAAGTTTTACTTCTAATCATACAAGCAACTGCCGTTGCCTCAAAATGGAAGAGGTTCAGTTAGCAAGGCAGCTATTAGTGTAGGTCACTCGCTGCATGGGGGTGGGGGTGGGGATCTTCTGTTTCTTCAGGAAACAGCACACAACCAGGACAGACTGCACATAAGCAGCAAGGGATCCCTTCCAAACACTGATCTACACTCCTCACCTCTGCTCTGCACAGGGGTCAGCTCTGCAGACGGGGAGGGCGATGTCGGTCAGTCTACACTAGCTGTCAAACTTTAAAGGATTGTCTCAACTTAACGCAAACCCGTAGCTTTGTAGCCTGAGGAGGTCTCCAGTTTTGAGGTCTCCCTAAATGCCATGTTGTGCCTCAGAGAGAGCACCGTTTCCCCTAGCCTTTTGAAGCGCCAGGTTAAGCACCAAGCTAACTGGCACCATGGAACATGCTGGGCACATTCTGGGTAAACCTCTGTCCTAAGGCAAGCCTCACCCCCTTGGTGATCTTGCCGGTATGGCAAACCCTCCTGCCCCAATGCGACTGGGGCAGAGGATGACAATTTCTTTTATTTCTTTTTTTAAAAGAAGTCAATAGGACCCTTTGGGGTTCGTGTGCGGGATTGTCCCCTCGCAGAGAATTTAACCACAGCCAGAGCCACTGATGTAAAAGCATCTACATTCATTAGAGTTAAATTCGTAAAGTTAAGATAAGAGAGCGTCAGTAAAATGGAGAGTTACTAGCCAGTCTGTGGGTGGCTGCGGTGGCGGCATCACTAGCACAAGGCAAAGACCTTTGGCTAGCGCAGCTCCCCTTGGCATGGTCGAACTCCGCCAGAGATTGGAGTTTGGAAGGGCAGCGGTGGGAAGGAAGGGGTGGAGGGGAAATGAGGTCATCCAGCAGAGCCGAGTCCAGCCGCTGCACTATGTGTAGAAGATAATCTCTGGGATCTGTCCATCCTCCACAGAGGTACCATTGTTATTCCCGGCTGCGTAGCAGAAAGTAAAGCAGGTCTTGGCGCCGGTTGTGGGTGACTCGTGGATCACCTTGCGCAGGCCTTTGGTTCCGTAATGGGAATCTGGACCCTGCGTGCACAGAAAGACAGCGGAGGAAGGTTAGTAAGCAGCAAGGAGATTCTGCCGGCTCACAGCAAAGCCACCCCGTTTCTGGGAGGACAGCAAAGCTGGACCCGTGAGCTCGTCAGCCCAGGCGGCTCTGCACCCCGACACCATAGCACTTCATGGGGTGCAGGGCCCTGTCTGAAAAGCCCCAAGGGCTGCACAGATGTTGGGATGGGGGTGCACGCGGGGCTGGCAAAGAAAGAGGAGGGTCCAGAGCATCCACTATTCTTGGGTGCCTGCTCTCATCTTGGTTCCCTTCCCCTGAACTCACTCTTTTAGTGCTTGGGGAAAGAAGCTGGATCCAGTGACCAGATTTAAGCAGCGGCAAAATAAAAGCTAGCCATGGGCCACGTTTGACTCCGGAGCCCGAGGGTTGTTCACCCCCTGGTCTAGAGGTACCCTCTGTAACGTCAATCACCCCACCTCTAGCCTCTCTTCCATCTCTGCCACTTGAGCCTTCTGAGAGAAACAGACAAGCAGCAACACCATGGAGCAGCAAAGGGGAGAGAGAGTCCAAGAGGGGGAGGGGAAGAGGTGCGTGTGTGTGTGTCAATTGCCACAAGTGGAAGGGGGAGTGGATAATTATTATTTTTTTGAGAATAGACTGAAAGACTCTTGGGGCATGGACCCACCTGTAATTAACGACTGTTCAGTGGTAGGCACATTGCTGTCACTATAGAAATACTCCTCCCTAGTAAGTGGTTTGCGGATCATGGCCCATGCAGTGAAAAGCCCTCATATTAGATCAAAGTTTCAGGAGAGTAACAGGTCAAGGAACTTTGGAAATCTAAAAAGCAAGCTCAGTATGGCCACGCCAACCAATAGAGAAAAGCTATTTCTGATATTCCAATATCACTCCCTTCATCCCAAACAAGAGAGAAAGTCTTGAGTAAAGTACCTTCAAGGTGGCACACGCTGTGTAGTTAACATTGGGTAGAATCTCAACAGGCTCTTTGAACATAACCCGGAAAGTGTTGGAGGATCCATCGCAACTGAACCCAGTGTCGTTTTGACCCAAAACTGTATTGCTGTCTGTGTGGATGATCTGGGGGGGGGGGAGAACAGGCAAGAAAAGTAAATCTCTGACTTTACCAGTAGCGCCACTCAGTTAAATCACTTCCAGGCTTTGAAATGCATTCGTGAGACTGTACTGGTTGCCTACGATAAGGCGGCACATGTGCCTGCTTGGGTTTGGGGCTGGGCACAGATTTATTAGCCGCACTGTGATTGCGCTTCTCCGGGACTTTGTAAGAGATACAGCTACACAGATCCAAGAACACAGGAGCAAGTTAATACAGAGAGCAACTAGGGAAAACGGTAGATCATAATGCATGAATACACAGCACAACCCTCTAACCCCAACTTAGCCATGAACTCACTGGGTGGCCTTGGTCACCCTCTCTCGCAGCCTCAGTTTCCCATCTGTAAAATGGAAAAAATGATCTACCTGGCAGGATTCTTGTGAGGCTGAACTACATCAAGATAATAAAGCACTTTGAACACTGAAAGTGCTATATAAACAACAACAACTGGGAACTGGATAGCTTGCACAATGAAATAAACGATGAAGTGTCCAGTTAATCCTGGGACCAATTCAACTGTCCACTCACCAGGTTCACAACAGAATTGGAAAAGTTCTTAGAGGCCAGGTCCATAAATGGCTTCTAGTCAAGTGGGTCAGGGGGGATGAGACTTGGGGGGGCAGCAGTGAATACCCCCAAAAATGATCACTCCATTACGGCCTACACCTTGTGCATTTCTCTGAATCAACTGACGCCATCAGTGTTGGAGACCGGACGCTGAGCTACACGGACCAACAGGGCCTGACCCGGTAAGGCAGTTCTTATTTAGATCTAACGTACGGTTGTACAGGGCTTGAGTCTCGTAAGTCTCGTCTTCCCCTACAATCAAATTCAAGCTGAATTCATCTGGGATTCTCTTGCTTTTGAGGGATTTTGAACTTGAAGAGAAGGTAGGGTTGCATATCTTATGAAAAATACATGTTGCAGGGCCTGACAAAATTTGCATCTATGGCAACCCTAAGAGAAGGGGCTGGAGGCGGTGTTCTCATTAAACTGCCAATGGGGTGAAGACGACAGAGATTATTTCTTTCTTTATCCCTTTCAACCACCTTGTTTCTTCGAGGTTTTGTTTCAAATGGATGAACGAACGTCAGATGCAATTTTTCATATTAAAATCTCGCACCATTCAGCCAAAAATGGACCCCGAAAGGACTTGCAAAAACTAAACGTGGTGGGGAGATAGCGTATCTGTGGATACTTTATTTATTTATTTATTTATTTATTTATGTATTTACATTTATTGGCCGCCCCCTCATGCCTACGGCTTGGGATAAGCTACTTGGTGGCTGTGGTGTCAGAGTCTTGGCCCGTAGAAACTCTGAACCAATGGTGCAAAGTTTCTACGGGGCAAGACTCGGACACCACAGCCACCAAGTAGCTTATCCGAAACAAGCGCCCACAAATATGCTGTCTCCTCACCAGGTTTAGTTTCTGCCATATTTTAGGCAACTGAATGAATTCTTGGTGGGATTTCATCTCTGGTTTGGCGTCACCTGCCGCTGAACAGATGTTTGCAACACCGCTGCACTTCAGTAACCCACCATGTACAGTAGCTGGGACAAGCAGCAAGAAGCTCAAAGAATCCGTTTATTCCACTGGTTACCATGGGCACAGTGGACACCATAAGAACATCCATCAAATACTAATCCACACCCCGCTGTCCTTCCTCCCTACCAACGTGCTCATTCAAGCCCAACACAGCTCAGCACATGGGACACATTTGAGGGGAACCACTCTGGAATGGGTTTGAGGATCTAGCTGTGCATACAACAGTCCAGTGTCTCTACTCTTCTGCTTCCTTTGTTGTTTCTTCTCCATTTCTCTCAGCTGTTTAGACAAGGCTTGTCCATGTTACCGCGCCGGGGGGAATCTAGTGAGAAGCAAACTCCCAGCGGGGAAAGTAACATGAGGCTTGGCACGTGGTTAAAACAGTTGTTTTGACACGTCTCCTGTGGTTTTCAATCACAAAAGGCAGGACGCAAAATCCAACCGTTTTTCGTGATTGAAAACAACGGGAGACACGTTGAGCGACACTTTTAACCACATGCCCACATCAAAGTCTCACCTTAACTCCCCCACCAGGGTTTGATTCTTGTTCGATTCCCCCAGCGCGGTAATGTGGGTAAGCAGCCAAACACTCTGAAGTAATAGCCACTTAATTTGTTTTACATCTGCTTTTGTACACATGAACAGTGCTAAGAGAAAAGCAGGAAGTCATTACCTCCAGAGATAGACACTCCTGGTTAAGAGAAGCATACGCTCCATAGTACCTTGCACTCACTAAGCAATTGTGTGAACATGCATAATTAATACCCTTTTACTGTTAAGTGGCTTAACACACAACTTGTTCATGCAAACACCCTGGGTGGCCTCCCCTTGGATGGTAATTCTCCCTTTGGGCAAATGGTGGCAACCACCGGGAAAAGTACCCCAGGAGGAATTAGCCTGTTCATGTGAACTTAGCCTTACTGTAAGCTGCAAGAAGGAAGCCTACTTTATTGTACAGTAAAACCCCACCCCCCCCTTAAAAATGAATCTTTGCTTCTTCAGATGTATATGCTCTAAGATCTTTCCAAGACAGAGTATTACTACAATAGGAACCCTCTTATCCAGATTAAAAAAAACATGTCCTCAGGTGCCAGGATGAAGAAGTTTCTACTGTATTTGTAGAAATCTTGAAGCCTCGATCCCAACCAGGATCTCTAGATACTACCAAAACATTCAGGAAAATGTGTGCATATTAAGCCAGTATGGTTTCTGCATAAGTTATGTTGGTCAAAAGCACAGAACACACAAGTGACCGGTTTCTCCGGAGAACAAGGAAGCATCATACCTGTATATTTACTTGATAATCTGTTGGGCCATGTATTGATCCATACAATCCAAACCCAACTACGAATATCCTCTTGTTTACTGAGAACCTGAGGGGGAAGACAAGGAGAAGAATCAGCACTGAGATGAACTGGGGTGCAATCAAACTGTGCGGTTTCCTAGCAAATGCAAGCGTTCTTAGATTAGGCTCCATGGTCTTACTAACGGCTTACGGCTTTTAGGGATTTAAACTCCGTTGTAATGACTGCCACAAAAGGACATAAGAACATAAGGTAAAAGTGCCATATTGAGTCAGACCGATGGTCCATCAAGCCCAGCATCCTGTCCTCCGACAGTAGCCAATCTCGATTGCATGGGAGAAGAACCAACAGTCCCAATGGGCGATCCACTCCCCATTGTTCACTCCCAGCTCCCGACAGTAAGAAGTTCATCCCGTAAGCGACTTGGCTAATAGCCATTAATTAACCTACTCGAGAACTTATCCAGGACAAAAGGGACGGTGCGCACCGCTTCCTTATTGCCACCAGAAACAAGCGGCAATAATAACCGTTGTTCCATACTGGGCCAATATGCCAACAATGTGAGCCTTGGAAGCTGCCACGCTGCTGTGCTTTGGAACCCAAGTTTTTTTTATATAGTGCCAATGCGCCTGCCATTGATCAATCAGATGAGTCCCTATCCTGGAGGGTTTACAATCTAGGAAAGACAAGGATACATTCCTTAAGTTGAGAAATTGCAGGTGCACGTGCTTAGCTCAGGAGGAAAGGGCCTGAATGGAAGGACGGTAGAAGGAGCATCAGTGACCAGTCTTAGATGCTGGAGAGGAGGAGCTAGAAAGTCAGATGGATGAGGTAGCTTCTTAAGGAGGGAGGGAGCAGAGCATATAAGCACAGGAAGGCATGAGGGGGCAGCAGCAGAATCCTCCGGGGCAGGGCAGGGGGGTGATATAGGAGGAATGAGGTTCTCAGGGGAGAACGCAATAGGAAATAAGAGCAGAAAGACAGGGAGGAGCAAGGCATCAATTCCATTCTAGCCCTTATACTTACCGTGATCTATTTCTGGCTGTGAACCCCCCCTCCACAGATGACACCACCTGATTGGGGAGGCCCCAGACCGCAGCTTGGGAAACTCCAACTTAAAGGTTAGTTGACATGGGCTGCAAATAGCTTGGAACAGACAAGGAGGCATGAACTGCTCCCAGCTGTCTCAGTGAGGCGGCAGCACCGGTGCCCACAATAAGGACGCTTCAAAATGGCACCATTAAACGTTTTGTTATTGACTCTTCGAAATCACAAAGCTGATGTCCATCTCCACAAGCGGCGACGGCAGTTGCAGATAATGCCAAAGGGTGAAGAGAAGCGACTAGCTGCTGTCTAGGGTTGCACAGAGAATAAAGATTGCAACAGCTCCTGTAACGGGCAAAACTTTAATTCACCTCCCACCCTGTCCAAACTAGGATAGAAATACACATCCGCTTCTCCAGCACAGAAATCCTCAACTACCTTATGCTTTATCACGAGGCCACTTCCAACATCTCCCGGGTGCCTCAGTGCCTAACACGCTGGCAAAGGACTCCAGCTCTCCTTGACAACACCTGCAATGCTGCCTCACGGGTTTCCAAAACAAAGCTCCTCGGCACATTCAGAACAGATAATCTGGGAGCAATGTAAAGTGTTTAAAAAAAATCAGGAGATCCAGCCTTCCACAGATGGGCCTTGAGATTCAAACTACTTCGCCTCCAAGAAATTAATAGCTTTAAAAAGGCCTACAAATTATCTTTGCTCCAAACCATAAAGTCAGGGTTTCTCAATCGACCGCTCAGGAGCCAAATCCAACCTGCGGTGCCTGTGCCTGCCGCAAATCCTTGGGCAGCTCTCAGCACGAGCTGCTGGAGCTGAAATTTGCTCCTCGCTAGCTGGGAGGAGAAGACATGAGGCGCTAAACTCTCCCCCTCCAAAACTGAGTCACAATGACTAGCTTAGGTTCTGTCAAGGGCTTCCTCTCTGCAGTACAGAGGGAGAAGGGAAGAACAGGCCCCATCCCTCCCAAGAGGGAATGCATTTTCTATGTGCAAGACGGGCAGGTAGGGAATGCCACTGCAAAGCACACGTGTGTGTCTGACATCCACTCACGCCAGTCCCTTTCACTCTACCCACTTCACTCTGCCTTTTTCCCTGTCGCTTCATGCCAAGTCCTGCCCCCATCAGCTCCTTCCCAACACCCACAAACTTGCTTATTTAACTTTACGCAAATCTACTGTTGGGGGCCCACATAGTAAATGTCCTTGTTTAAATCTGGCCCATCATGAAAGAGAGTAAAACTTCCAGGAGGCTCGTCTCTTCCACACAAACTTCAAAAGGGACAATTGATTGCAGAGCAACGTCTTGCCCAAAAGATCAGCGTATGTAAGAAAAAAAAGACGCACATGGCCCCACTCATCCAAAAGATTTCAGAGCACTTTACAAAGTGCTACAAGCTTTACTGATGGGACAATCTAAGGCAAATACATTAAGTGACTTGCCAAAAGTCATTAAAAGTTAGTAGCAAGTCTTGTTAGGCCTTCTTTTTTTTTAAGCTACAAAACTATTCTGTTCTTCCCTCTTTACCTTCCAATCCCTCCTAAAAGTGTTCTCTTTCCATCAGGTTTTTCCTAGCTCCTCGTCCCCAGATTCCTCACTGATGCTTTCTTTACTGTCCTATAATTCAAGATCCCCTTCTCCCCTGTAGCTAAGTTAAGAACGTGCACCTAGGAGGAAATGGATTATCCATTGCAACCTGCCGCATACGCCCCAAGGCAACTGAGGTTGACCACTGTCGGAGACAGAATACTGGGCTGGACCACTGGCACTTATGTTCTCAACTTTGTGAATGTATCCCTGTCTCTCCTAGATTGTAACCCTCCCCCCACCCCCTTGGAGCAGGGGCCGGTCCCTAGTTAATGACGGTTCTGTGACAGGTACATTGCATGCACTATATAATATGGAGCCATAAGCCAGCTTCATCATCACTGTAGATGTCAAAATGGCTTTGCCACTTGTAGACTCAACTTGCACTGTCAGCAGGCGAGAAGGTTCAGATGCGTCTGGCTTTTCCAAGTTCTCCCTTACAGATGTTATTAATGCAACAAGAGTTTGCCCCCAAAAGTACAGGATCGAGCTGTGGCACGCTTAATGCATGCAGATGATGTGCTTATACTTTCTCAAACCAGAAATGGTCTGCAAGACAGTCTTCATCAATTGCAAGACTACTGTGTGGGAAATAAAAATTTTATTTTTATTTATTTATTTCTAAACATTTATATCCCGCCCCCTCCTGAACACAATGGCAGCTCGGGGCAGCTTACGACAGTAATAAAATAAACGCATTATTGTCACGGTTAATACAGCTAAGGAACAGGCTGTTTGCTTTGGACATTCCCAGAGGAAGTATACTTGGAGATCTGGGGCATTTCGGTTCCCACAGGTCACTCATTATACTTATCTTGAATTATTTGGGGTTTTTCACCAGAGTTTTGTGCAACGATAAATGTTTCACAGTTGCACAAAATGCTGAAAGAGAGAATCTTAGATGTATTTGCCCAGGAGGAGATGGCTCAGCTAGAAATGTTTAAAGTGGCACCCTGGTGTTTCAAGGTGTCTATATCTCCTGACAGATCATCGATTAAGGAGAATGATAATGCTGGTACGGATTCAATTATTTGATTCGACAGTGAAGAAAGGCAGGATGGAGAAAATTGCCCTTGCGGATAGAACCTGTCTATGCACTTGCCAAGTAGAGACCCTGGAGCATATTGTATATAGTTGCCCTCTGACCGCTGATCTTAGATCTACCTGGGCACTTCCTCTCTTCCCGGATAAACAGTCGCCACCTGCACCACAGGGTACAGTCAGGTTACTAACTTTAGACACTATTGATAGTCTCAAAGCCCTGACCCTTTTTTTTAATCTCGGCTCAGCGCCGTAGTAGTTACTATTGCTGACTTCCCATCCAGGGCTTTACGTCTGTTTAGCTAGAACCAATGCCGGATACTTCTAGTATTGTTAAAATAGATGAGCTCCATTGGAACTCCTCTGTACTTTACGCGGAGTTGATAATATATTGAATATGTTTTACTATAGCTAATAACAATAGCAGTTGAAAGAATTCTTATTGTTTATCAGTTCCTGACTGGAAGATAGGATGACTACAATTGTTGGATTAGGATACACTTGTTCTAGGCTTTTTACGTTTTTAGCTGTTACGATGGCTCAAGATACTTGAATTTTTGTGTGTGTACCATATTTCAGTTTTATAATCATGGGCTTTGTATTGTTTTCTGGGTTGCTTTGTATCTCTTTTGTATTGCTTTTCTGTGTAACTATTTTATCGTCATTGGCTATGGCGAAAGCTAACTGCCTGAATAAAATTTTGTACTAACAGGAGTTTAGAAAGTCTTATTGTTCCTCTTATTGCAGAGAGAAAAGAGCACTAATGAAGACGTAGCTTAGTCACCTAGAAACAAACAATTCAAGTTACTTTGTGAAGCTGCATAATGCAATTAGAAACAAATTAGATACTCTAATCTGGAAAAACACGTCGGCAGCCTTTGAGCTGGACAGTCACTGTCAGATTGGCCACCGTTGGAGACAGGTGCAGGGCTCTATGGACCACTGGTCTAACCCAGTATGGCACTACTTATGTTCTTAGCAGTAGAACCAACGATAAAGGCCAGTGCAGTCTAGGGGACACTGTAGTGTAGCCAGTCTAGCCTAGCGGATAAGGTGCTGAGACTTGGGACTTTGGAGACCAGGGTTCAAATCCAAGTCTGACCATGAACTGACTGGGTGGTGGCCTTGGGCAGGTTGCTTTCTCTCAGCCTCGGATCCCCTTCTGTAAAAAAAATAAAAAAAATGGGTAGAGTAAAAAATACGCTACCTCAAAGAATTATTGTAGTGGTGAACTAGATAAAGATTGTAAAACACTGTGAACATTGAAAGTGCTATAGAAATAATGAATAATGATAAAGGGAATAGGCTTAAATTGCAGCCATGTAGATTTTGGTTAGATATTTGGGGGAGGGGGACTTCCTAAGACTGCAAGGACTGTCCGGCAATGGGATAGTTGCCCTGGGAGGTTGTGGAATCTCCCTCCTTGAACGTTTTCAAAACCCAGCCAGACAAGCACCTCTCTATGATGCTGTAAGGCCCTGGAGCAGGGAACTGACTCAATGACCCTTGAGGTCCCCCCTTCTGCAATTTGAAAGCTGACCGTATCCTGTCGCTGGTCCCGCTGTAGCCCCAGCGGCTCTCCACCTGCTGGAAGCGGTTGATGCTGCACTCCTTTCCTCTCAGGCAGCAGCGGGGTCTGTCAATGAACTCCACCCGCGGCTTTGGATTGACAGTGAAATGAAGGAACAAGCTAACCACTTCGCGGTCTGTGAGAATCCCAGACTGGGCAGGCCCTAGAAAGGAGCACAAAGACAGCAACGTTGTCAGCTCTTAACAAGCACGACGGCAGCAAATCTTTTACAATAGGAGGGGTGGGTTCTCAATAGGAGGAGAACACAAGCTACATGGCCTTCTGCTGCTTGCATAGCACAGTTAGCTCTACGCCGCCTAGATCGGCAATAGAACCTATTGAAAATGCATTATTCCACACAGTCAGGGCACTTCTGAGCGTTACCAAATAAATACCAGAACTATTCATTTCCCTACACTCAGAGATCAGTGCCTATTTACATTTATTCCATTAACACTGGAGCAAAAGGAAGACATGGAACTCCTGGGAGGAAGTGATGTCAGGGCGATATTGCTGACTTGAGATGGTCCTTTCAAAACAGCAAGTCCATGTTTAAAGACTATCCCCCCTGCTCAGGACTCCCATCATCATTTTGTAGGATTATACCCCTCATTTTCCCTCATGAAAAAAAACAAAACATCTCTCCCTTATGCTGAAAGAAGCAAACAGAAAATACAGTATTCACAAGAGTGCTGGTAAAGTGAAACAGCAAATAATGTTCATCTTTCACTTATATTAGTGCCATGTGTTCCTTTTTTAAAAATGGTTGCTAAGTTGGTTTGGGGCTGTTTTTCACTCTCCCCACCCCCCAAGTCTGGTTCTAACAGAGACCCCAAATAAGTCACAGTGGAAAAAAGGAAATGGGATTGATTTGAAAATGACTCTAGTTTAACATAAAATCTTTTTAATTTTATTAAGAGTTATTGTTTGCAGTACAGAAAATATACTAACACAAAAGGTATTTGGGGTCAACAGTACCCCAACAATCCCAAAACTATGGTACTGAGGGTTGAAATGACTGGGGTTGAACTGAATGTTTGGGGTGAATATGACCCTGCCCTAGGACCTTAGGCATGTCATATTTTCATTTTCCCATTCATTAAATTGGGGTCAAAGCTACCCACCCACCCACAAGACATATTAGTGAAATTCTCAATTTTTAAAAGAATTACAATGGGGGAGAGAGATATGAGCCAACACAGGACAAGTAACCCCATTACTGTTGAGGAATACATGGAGTATGAAGTGGTACAGGTTTGCTAAAAAAGTTTTATGAATTTTTTTGTACCCCCTAGGGCTTGATTTACCCCCAAATCTGTCAGAGGGAAAAATTAGGAGTCCAGACTCCTCTTTACATTTTCCTTGGAAGTAACGGTACTAGGAATCCTTCCAGCATTTGGCTGGCTGTGTTGTGTCTTGGCCAATAGGGGGAGATTGCAGAGAAGCTATCTGCCCGGACCGGCACCAAACTGAAGTCGTTACCTTTATTCAACCGCAGGGTTTAACACTGTTCGTCGGAACATGCCCTGATTTTTAAGCCATCCCAGTTTGGGACATAGTACCCTATACTTATCGCCTATTCATTACTTCCAAAGAGGTTTTCCTTCCCACTCTCCTATTCTGTGAGACTATATGGGAAAACTATGTAGTTGACCATGAAGTCTAGTTAATAACACAGACAGCAATGAAAAAATAATTTCTCCATCGATTCAGTTTAGGTGTTACAAGTAACATGGAGCAGTTAAAGCTGGTAGGATTTTTCAAAACTGTCCCTTTAAGCAGGCAGAAAATGGATTAACTCTTAAAATGGGGTGATTGGGGGGGGGAGACTAGACAGGCTGAATGGAGGTCATGTCTACACATACCCATTGTTGGTGCAATTCCTCGCTCAGGAATGTTTCAAATTAATTTCCCAAAAGGGAGGGTGTGGCATGACTGCTAAGCATTCATGAAGAACTCCAGCTTCAGTAACAGGCTGTAACTGTCTTCACTGAATGCAGCTTTCAAAATTCTCTTGTAATGGACCAGTTCTCCTCCTGCACCTTATTGCAGTCAACACAAAAGCAACAAAAAGGCTTTACTCTGAGAATTACAAAGCCCATACAACTTTTTCTCAGCTGAGGAGAGGCTGGTGAATATAATTTAGAGTTTGTGGGAAGGGGCAGATCTGAAGTGGTCGCTGGAGGTAGATATTTACTGTCTGTGAAGACATGTCAAAGCAAGCTCGCTTGTGATTGACATCCCATTTGTCAAAGAGGCAGTTGCTACAGAACACAGAGCAAAACCCGGGAAATCCTTTCCCCCAAAGTGGGAAATTGCATTTAAGGGCATCAGAAAGCCCTGGATGACTCTCACCCAATTGAGCTAGCGGTACATAAAGTCTGAAGTAGTAAAGGAAACCAGTTAACAACATCTGGGCGTGGGGTTTGGAGACATCAATGGTCAGGAGGTTCCCCCCCCCCCCCTTTTTTTACACTTACACACAATGTTCCTGGTACTGAACAGTTGTAAACAGAAACAGGTCCCTCCCGCAACGGGCTTACAGTTTAGAGATAAATGGGAGGGAACATAGGGAAAGACGGGGATATACATATTCACATTTTACAGAATGGAAGCAGACAGGAACTTGCCCAAGGCCACCCAGCAAGTTGATAGCTAAGGCAGGATATGAACCTCAGTCTCCCAATTCCAAGTCCGGCACCTAATCCACTGGCTCTGTATTTATTTATTTTTGAACTTAAAGCAACCTGCTAAATCAAATAGGTAACTGATGCAGCAATGCTGTATGAAGAACAGCTATGGGTCTGTTCCAAGGAGTCCGTGTCATTCTGTCGGCTTGTGACAGACGAAGAGTCAGTACGTAGCATTGGGCAGTGATAACTAGGACTCCACCGCCGAGACCAATCTCTCATCAACGCAAGGCGGAGAATGGCTGTCATTCTTACTTGGGCCTGGTCATTATTATTATAAGCATTTATATAGCGCCAGCAATGTACCTGGCGCTTTCCAAAAAATAAGACACCAATGACTTCAATAGGCCTACTCAAGAGTAAGCAGCTCAAGGATCATGACCAATATCTAAGGTTTTAAAGTCCGAGTCCCCTTCAGGGAGACAGGCTAGCAATTACCAAAACTGTTAGTTTATCCATCTCAGTATATATAACCATAGACACATCTAGTTACCAGAGCTGCCATTAGTTTCTCATTCATAGATTTACCAGTCCTAGCATATTTGGCCTAGCACGAAATACTACCAACAAATGGAACAGTCACTGTCTTAAAGGAACCTGCAACCGTTGACAGCAGACACTTCAAGTTTGAATTTTTAAAAAAAAAAATATTCTCTTTGATTTGATATTTTAAATATAAGACAAGCTGATGATTTTCCACTTTGTTCCCAGGAGAAATGGGAAATCATGACACCACACAGCTGACACTTCAGCGAGGGACAGATTCTTTTTTTAAAAAAAGAAGAACGCCACTTTTTAAAACCCAAACTTCTGATTAGGGCTGAAACTCAATCTTGAGTTTTTCCTCAGTTATCGGTGAGAATCATGGTTCTCGATTCGTTTTAAGCGAGAAAACGATAATAATGAAAAATGCCAATTCTCGACATTTCTTGGCTGAAACACGTCTCGAAATACCATTTATTGTTTACCATTCCCGTTTACCAATTTAATGTGTACGGCTTACCATGTACCGCATTCATCCCGGTAATGCGCATGTGCAAAGTGGCATTTTGTATTCTGCGCATGCACGTTACCAGGATAAAGCCAGCACATGGTAAAGCGGTATATGGTAAACAGTAACGGTAAACCCTAAATGGTCTAGGCGCCACCTATCTGCAGGATCACCTCACTCTCTATGCCCTGGATCAACCCCTGCGCTCTGTCGGGAGCGCCCCCGGGTCGTCCGGGGGCCACAATGGAGAGGGCATTCTCGGTGGCTATGCCTAGGTTGTGGAATTCCCTTCCGGTGGAGGCCTGGGTGACCCCGGACATCGACTCATTTTGACGTCAGTGCAAGACCTGGCTGTTCCGCCAGGCCTTTGGTGAGGGAGATGGGTGAAGGGTGGGTGAGGCGTGGGTTAGGGAGGGTGGGAGTCTCTCTATATTTTTATGCCATCCCCTTTTATTTATATTATGTATTTTATGCATGTGATTTTTTAATGTTTTAATTTTTGTAAGCCACCTCGAGCTGCATAAGCAGGAGAGGCAGGGTACAAATGATGGAATAAATAAATAAATAAATAAATAAATGTTAAATGGTATTTTGAGCAAATTTCTCAGCTGAGATCTGATCTCGGTGACAGTTCTCGATTCTCGCAATATTTCTACAAGGGAAAAAAAAAAATGGTTCTCGTTTCAGTCCTACTTCTGATATAAGTTTTCAACACCTCCCCTTCCTTCAAGTCAAGGTATAGAACAGGGGTGGGGAACCTGATCCTTGCCGTGGACCACTTTGAAAATCAGGACAAGCTCCACGGGTCCGATAGGAGTTTGGATGCTTAAGGAATGCACTTGAGCACACGTGCCCAGCCTGGGGGACGAAAAAGAAGTGTACAGATGGATCCATCCCATCAAGTGCATTCCTTCATCTCCTCTCTCTTCCCTTCAGCTCCCTCTTTCAGCGCTTGAGGGCAAGAACTGGATCCACAGGCGAGATTCAGGAATGGGAAAGGGGCCAAATAAAAAAATGCCAGCCATGGACTGGATTTAGCCCATCGGCCACCTGTGGTTTAGAAAGGTCTGCCTGGAAAGAAACCTTTTGTTTTGCCAAGGTGTTCCTGGGTAAGATTAAAAGGAAGCCGGACAACCGTTTTCCTTTGGTCCATTATGACAAAGGCCTCAAGAAGGTTTGGGATTTTATTTCCAACCTCTCAGCTCATTTGCAGGTCGTCCTTACAAATATGAAACAATCACTGCCACCACAGTTAATCCTGTATTTTTAAAAATGGACAGAAGCATCAACACGTTAGCTCATTTTTGAGTCTGTTCGTCTGAGAGAATGAGAAAGTGAAGTCTCGTGGATGGTTGGGTTTGGATCTTAGAGAAAAGAGTTCAAATCCTGTCTTAGGCTGGAATCGAACGAGATGACAGCCCACACTAGCCTTCACCAGGCGCGTTTCCGCGTGCCCGTCTACTAGGTCCACCACGCGGTCACCACAGAGCCGTCACTCACAGACGAGGTCCAGGGACATTGCGGGCCCACTGTGCGCCCATATGTTCATGTCTCATCAATCAGGTTTACCCGTAGGCTCACGGGCATCCAGGTCTGCCAGCACCATGAAGTCCCACCTAGAGCGCCGGGCCAGCTGAGAGGCAGGAGCGGTAGCAATCTCCCTCCCCCACACAGCCTCTCAGCTGAGAGGCGGGGAGAGACTGCCGGGGGAAGAAAGATCTCTAGCATACCTCCCAGCTGAGACACGGCCGCGGGGAGGGAGGGAGCTAGCTAGCGTCACTGGGGGAAGCTGCTGCAAGCACATGAAATACAGGGGGGAGGGGGGGGCTGCCCGTTTATTAGGCTGGACGCTACGCCAACTGAACACGGACTCCAGCGTGCTATCGTCTCGTTTGATCCCACCCATGGTCATGAGTTCACCGGGTGGCCTTAGACAAGTCACTCAGCGTCTCAGATCCCCACCTGTAAAACGGGAGTAATAAAGACCTACCTCACAAGGTTGCTGCGAGGATGAGGTAAGGTAAGGATCGAGGGTGAGGTAGGTAAGGATTGTAAAGGGCTTTGAACACTGAAAGGGCTAGAGGAAATTATAAATCAATCACATTCTGGTAGGATATGGTTATTTCCTTTTCTACAGCAACAAGCAGTCACAAAGGGACACCAAGATTTAAGTTCAAAGAGCAGGAGTGGGACCTTTTCCCTCCCAGGGGCGACTGAAGATCAGTACAAGCTCTGAGGGCTGCCTAGAAGCTGGGGGACAAGGGGGTGCTTAAGGGTGCTCTCAGGAAGAGGAGGGTTGAGATCATGGAACTGTGCCGTGTGATCCGCCTCCGATCCTTGTGTGTGTGCCCTGATCTCAGCCCCCTTCCCCTGGGGCTCAGCCTTCAGCTTCTATGGAGTAGGAAACGGATACAGGGGCCAGATACAGGAACTGGAAAGGGGCCATGTAAGAACTATCCGCCAGCCACCTTTGCCCCCACCCACCCCACCCCGCCGGAGGCTCCCCACCTCCGTCATAGAGCTTTAGGACTCTCGGCATTTAAAACTGCATTGCAAGAAACGTGCAGCACGCCCCGCGGCTTACAGTGCCTGAGAAGGAAAGTAACAAGTATTGACACTCATCTGTATTTGAGCCCCTCTCATTTAGGCTAAAGAAAGCCCAGGTATCCCAGAAGCGCCTTGATTCAGTTACCTGCTGCAAACTCCTCAATAGTCATCAATGGGAAGCGAATAAGAGAAAGCGCTTTGCCCAGTACTTTCCGCTTGTTCTCTGGAATCACCTGAAGCTGCTGCCGCTGACATTCTGCCTCCGACCAACGAACCACTGCATTAAACAAACGAACCTCCCGAATCCCCAAGGTGTCCCGCTCCAGCACCGCAACCAGGGTGTCTGTAAGGCAGGACAGCAGTGACTTTAGGGGCCAACCCAAACGACCCCCAGCTCCCACCGCATAAATCCGAGGTGAGCACAAAGCAACGGAACTGCTTCTGAGTGCGATGGCCCCGATAACACCACCTGCATATTCCACACACACCGGGGGCAGGGGGGGAAGCAAGCAGTGCTCATGTAACTACATTTGCTAATTTTTGTTTGTGGGGGTAGGCAAAGAGCAGTTCCAGCTATTTACAGCATTCACTTTACACGTAGTAAGTGGCATTGGAGGCAAAACGTTCCTGTGTTGCACATGCATTATGAATTCCATAGGGTGCATTCATACGAGACTCTTCTCCCACCTGTACACTTGGTTGCAGACATTTGCATTTGCACATAATTGTCCCCACATTCCCTCCTCCAGCTTCAAAGGGTTTGTGTCTCCTCCCCCCCCCCCCCATTGCCAACCAAAAGAACCAGACAGGCAGTGGGGGATTCATCCCATGAGGGGGAAAATCACCTCTCTCCCTTCCTGCAACAATTAAAGCCAATCGATAGGCGATTAACCCCTTCACACATTACAAGAAATGTGTGGGATGGATTTAGACCCATTGTTAAACCTTGCTCTCCAGTTTCACTTTTGGGAGTTTGTGTGCATTACACACCTGTGAACTAAACCTTTCACACATTTAAAAATAAAATGGGGCCGGGGGGGGGGGGGAGGAAGGGTATTTTGTGTAATGCACATCTCATGTGAATGCAGCTATAGTCGATTTCCCGTTAAACGATAGTTGGACTTAAGTTCGGTTTCTAGATCTTTGCAGATGACTTCAAGGCAAGCTAGATAAATTACTGCCAGCCCCACCCACAGAAGGCTACGCCCACCTCAGAAAGACACCAGTGAAAAGGGCAAACCTTGAGTTGTGCCCCTGAGCTCAGACTGTCCCAGTAACGAGGGAAGGGAATGCCCGAGTCTAGTGAGGAGAGAATTCTGCTGAGAACGCTTTGCCCTTAACCAGAGACCCAGGGATTGTCACTCAAGGGCTCCCAAGAAGATGTTCCCAAGCAGGCAGGCAGGCACACCCCAACCCATAAAGAGAAACTACTGCAAATCTGTACAAACTCCTAAATGAGGGAAATAACACTTACCTAAATCAATATCTGTGAACCCCTCAGCATTGATGGCGTCCGATGTATTCTTGTCTATGTTCTCCAGACAAAGGCTGGCCAGCTGGGGTTCATCAAAGAGTCTGGCCTAGCAATCAAGCACCCACCATTAATACAAAGATTCCTCGTTCGCATCCAAATGGCAATACAAATAAACTAGGTGAAAGCTCGCTCCTGGCCGTGGCTCTGCTTCAGCTGGACGTATCATAGGGTGATTTCAGAAGTGACGTGGTGAATGTGCACCACAGTCAACCTCAGTCAAATGCGGGGGGTGGTGAAAGCGCCGTGCATGTCTGTTTGCTCGCATCCAGATGTTCACCACAGTCAAACGCAGCCCGGGGTGAAGCTAACCGCGCTTCGTGCGGTCGGGGCGGGAGGAGGTCCAGAAGTGTGGTGAATGGTCACCACGGCAGGGGTGAATGAAAAGTAACTTCTGAACGGAAACCCGCAGCCGCGGTGGAAGGAATGGACCCCAGCCGCGGTGCATTCTGGGGCTCGAACCGCGGTCCACGTCTCCACTGCATGTCTGTTGTGTTCCCCCGGCCCATGTTCTCTCTGATTGCCCCCGGGCGGTGGTCACGATCCTGTCACTTCTGTTGGGGCCGCACGTGTCACCACAGCCCGCGGTGAATCCGTTCACACCAGGGTGGGATTCAGTGTGGTGAATTGGAACGCGTCGCTTCTGAAATCACCCTTAGTCATGGCTTTCACTACAATGTTTACAATGAACTAAACAGTGATCTTGAAGCATCATGTTTAACGCCATGCCAGCAAACAGTCCGTAGCCACTGCAAACAGGCCAAGTTCAGCAAGCTGTAAGTGAACCAACTTGGAACTGTCAAGATTCCTTATTTTAAAAACCAGGAGACAAAGGCAGAGACCCACCTCAAACTGCTGCAAGGCAAGGCTTTGGAGGTCTTTCCTACCCTACTAGAAAAAGAACTTTGGACTAGTATAACTGCATCTGTCTCATTAGACAGACAATACTTGCAACGGAACAAAGGAAGATTTAAAATGGCATTGCCAGATCACTGAAACAAAGATGCACAAGGTGCCAATCCTGTTCTGACTAAGTTACGGTTTGCAACAATGAAACCACGCCGATGTAGTCATACTCCAGCACTAGTTTCCTCAGTGCAAACAGAATCCAAGCATGGTCAGACAGAAGACAGCCTTGCAATTCTGTGCCCACCTGCTCTCCCCACGTGAGCAAGACTGATACCTGCTTCTATTACTGAAGTCAGAACAAAGACCTAGGCAGGCAAATACTAAATTTAATAGGCAGGTTATTTTTTTGATTTGTAAAAGGCTGACGGAAAAAGGTAAGAGGCAGCAAGGAGAAGCTCATATTAAAAGAACCGGCCTAAGATGTTGTTCAGAAAGACATGCTGATGGCCCATGTCCAACATCTAAAGCAGACAGTGCAGCAACAAGGTGAAAGCTAAGCATGATGCCCAGAAATAAGATGCCAAGACAATGACACACAAATGCCCATCACAAAGGCACACAAATCGGAGGCACTGCTCCGAGTCCCGAGAGCACCTCATCCAGAGACCCAGCATAAGGGCATCGCCGTTTGAAGTGAGATCCCAATAGGGATAAATCCAGAGGCTGAGCTACCCAAAAGACATCAGGCTTCAATGAAAGACCAAATCACTGACAGGAACAGAATGGTCACTATTCTGACAGGAGCAGAAGTGATGCCAGGAAGCAGCATTCAAGGACTAAAACAGGTCAGTCTTGAAGTTTACGCGTCAAGACGGAACAATGCAAGAGGTAGCCTAGTCTAACTCAGTGTCAGATCTGAACTACGAAGTCAGAGGACAGGTTAACCATCAATGGTACCAAAGTCAATCAAGTCCTACAGCATACAAATGCTACTCTCAAAATGTAGCCCATGGTCCCATCTTGACAGAACAAACATCTGTTTCTCAGGATGAGTAATGCTACAGTAGAACCCATTAAAGCAGAACTTGCGTAAATTAAACTTCTGGACAAGTCAAATTAATTTGTTTTCCCCAGCTGCAGGGCTCTAGGAATGTACTGCTTCTTGATCGAGTAAGTAGAATTCTGAACACGGATAACTCAAATTTTTAAGGTGTATCAAGTATACCCATCCAGCTAAGAATATCAGGACCTTTGAGTGCATTAATTATTTCTTGATGGCATGTGGTTAAAATACTGTAGTATATACACCCTGTGAGGGCGAGTCTACGTGTCGGGTAGGGAGAGAACTGCTGTCGCCTCTGTTTCCAGCTCTCTAGACATGCAGACTCACAATGACAGCCAGACAGAGCCAAGCACGTGACATCCTGTCAGTTCTGACCCTGGGAGTCTCACGCAGGCTTTGAGGTGAGCAAGCACCAAGTTCCCCTGCCTCCTGACACCCAGGGCTCTCAGAGTCAGAACTGGCAGGATGACACACACGTACACCCCTCCACTGTCCTGCTGTGACTCTGCTTCTGAGGGGCAGGAAGAGGACTGGAGTTGGAGAAACCTGGTGCTCACTTAATCAGAGCATGAGCTTTTTCTATTTGCAGTTCCATTTCCTTTAGGTCTGGCTTAAATAGAATTCTTGGTAAACTGAACTGATTTACATGGCCTGAGAAATTTAACTGAAGCTTTAAGAGAAATAGCTGTGCCTGCTTTCGACAGCCTTCACACATGGTACGGTTTGGACGCGACCAACAATACAAGACACGTCCCTGCATGAAGTACAACAGGGAGTGCAAGTTCAACGACGACAGAGAAGGTGACAACATCAATGGGCTGCAGTTTGAAGCTGGCGAGTTTGGTCAGAAGTTCAGAGCTCTAAACAAAAACATTTTTGTCAGCAACAGAAGTCAAAGTGCAGACTGGATAGAGGAGGGGAGAAGTAAAGGATGTGAACATTAGCCGTGTGCACAGAGTCCACGTGCAGCTTCGGAAGTTCTGGAATTGTGCTCCTAAAGCAAGTGGATCGTCTACAGCCGAGTCCCAAGTTGGCAAGAGAAAGTCATTAAAAGGAAAGAATCCTAAGAAGAGAAAGCAGTCAACGGACGGGAAAGATCTCCACCCAGTCGCTTGCAAAATGTAGAAGTCTGTTCTTCCCCTCTTGCCTCTGCCACTTCCTGAAGAGCTAAACAACAGTCAGTTCCTGCATTCTTCAGAAGCAGAGGTATCCAAGAGTCAAGGAAGGGGCAGTCAGCATGCTCCATTCAGGAAATAACATCCCTACAGGTGTCCTGAATTGGAATTACCAACATGCAGTTTAAGTTTTGTCTCCTTTAAGACATGTTGCTTCCCTTAAGATATAATCACCATGGCTACCAAAATTAATCTTGGCCCCACGTTCGCCACAAACCTGTACGCTAGAAAGGTACTTTTGAGAACAGTAGCTACATTTTTATCAAGTCACTTTTTTTCCCATTCGGTTTTAATGGCTGCACAGAGGTTCCCAAACTGTGGGTCATGACCCCAAGCAAAGGAATGAGGATGATAAATTTTATCCGTATAGTGCCCCCCACCAAATGGAGCTCAGAGCACTTCACAGAATAGAAATACAAAATATATATAATCCGTTTAAAGTATAGAGCACCTGGAGAATAAATAAGTCTTCAGGTGCTTTTTTTAAAAGGTAATGAGGAAAGAACTGAGACAGACATCTGGAGGGAGGGAGGGAATTCCACACCGAGGGGGCCTGTCACAAGCAAGGCCCAACCACACATCAGTCTAAGACAGGATGGTGTGGGGTCCCCACCCAGCAAAGATACCGGATTATGACAGATACTCGGAGTGTCTTTCGGTGACCGTGCATGACCATGAGTGGATGCTCTGTAGCTCACGGAAGTACACATCTGGCTGCTCCACCTTCAGATCCGCGGCCGTGCAGGGTAACATTTTGTCTAAAAACACCTTTTGTTCTCTGGAGCCGTGAGACTATATGAACTCTCAACATGGGGGTCACACAGGCAAGCATTTGGGAACCCCTGTTGTACACCACTCTTTACTCAGACTCTTGCTGGATGTACGAGGAGACGGGTGCACTTTTTGAATACAACGCTTCCACCGCAGCATGGTAAGCTCTTTAGTTTCAACCCATGACACCTCTTTTCAGAGTACACCCAAAACAAGTTGCACCTGCACAATGCTTTAAATGCCAACAGCTCCAGAACATACTTGCGTTAGTAGCATGAATGCATTGTCTGCTCGAAGGTTCTTCTTTAGGAATTCCACACAGTGGGCTTCGAGGGCAGGGACAGCGTACTTTTTAGCCGTGTAAAGAGTTGTCATAACAGTCTCTGGTCCAATTTGAACCTCGTCCGAATAAAGAAATCTGGAAACATGCAAACAAACGTTCGTCAGATAAGCCTGTGTCAACAAGTCAAAAGAGGACAGTGCCCTAGCAACCAATACACAACCCCTTAATTCACAGACACATTTTTACGGCCCGCTAAAAATGTGATGTTCCATCAAGCTGACCCATTTCCTTACTTAGCAGCTATTTCCCCCTTCTCAGTGGAGACCCATGAAGAGGATACAGGGGCTGAAAAACGTGCGAGGAAAGGCTGAAGGAACTAAGAACGCTTAGTTCTAGGGGGAAAATGACCGAGGGGGGGGGGACTAACACCTAAAAAGTTTGTTTATTTATTTTAAAGAATTCTTATCCTGCCCCTCCTTCCACAGGCGGCTTGGGGCGGCTAACAATATAAATATACGAGCAATATAAAAACATGCATTAAAACAAATAATAATAGAAAAGTTAAAAAAATATTATCAAAACCCACCTGCCCTAACCCTCTGCCCCCGTCCAATCACCCATCTCGTTCGCCAAAAGCCTGGGGGAACAGCCAGGTCTTACATGATCATCGAAAAGAAGGGAGGTGCGGGGCCAACCGGGGCTCTGCCGGGAGGGAGTTCCGCACCGAGAACGCCCGCTCCAGAGTCCCCCCCCCCCAACGGGGAACTTCAGGAAAGGCGCCACCAATCGACCGCAGGCAGCGATGTGGGTTTTCCAGAAAATTTTGAATTGGAAAATTTCCCCGTGCTATTTTTTTTCTAATTTTGCATAAAATATGCATAAAGTTTTTTTAAAATTTTTTTTTGCTTAGAAAATTTTTCTATGCAACTTTTCCTGATCCCTTAAGATACGACTGCGGTGTGATTTGGCATGTTTGACCTATATCTTTAGTAAACAACACTACACAATTCACCATATTAATTTTACATCCTGTAGTATCTCAACGTTTTTCCAGTAGACTGCCAAGTGCCAACTGCAATATTTAATTAGCGGAAGAGACATTTTTAAAAAAAATAAAATCAAACACACTTAATGTGGTTTAACTGTTTTATACTGAAACAAATTCAAAGCTGGAAATTAATAACTGCAGGTGGGAACATAAGGGAAAGAGCCGCAGAGACAAAAGCATGCAGTCAACACCGCTAGAAGCACTCATGGGTCAAGAAACAGTCCCTTTCTTCTGTCACATTAATGAATGACCCATCTTTTAACAGGGCTGCTTTGCAAACAGCAGATTCTTAACTCAGCTTAGCTGTACAACTGGTGATTTTCTACTGTGTTTCCCCAGTAGGAGCAAAGTAAAAAATAGTGAGCTTTGCAAAGTTGTACTACTACTGCCACTCCGAGCGAATTGAAACAGGGATTTGGGATGTCCCCAGGAGTTCCTCCTTTGAGACAAAGACAAAAAGCAAGGAATGGCACAGGTTGAAAGAGCAGAAGGAAAAGTCAAATAATCAAGCATGCTCCCTTCCCTCAGGGAAATAAGAGAGATCCTAGTAGAGCAGATTAATCTGACTTGCTTACATAAGAACAGCTGTCCCGGGAGATTCTTGGTCTCACCCCCCCAGTTATTCTAAAGTAGCCATGTCCTGGAAAATTTTCTTTGGAAAAATTTGGTAGTGGAAAATTTTCCACCCCACATCTCTGACCGCAGGGGCCGATCCAGGTTCCGGGAAGGGAGGTGGTTCCACAGGTAGGATGGGCCCAGGTTGTTTAGGGCTTTATAGGAAAGTACCAGCACCTTGAACTGAGCCCAGAAGACTATAGGCAGCCAGTGCAGCGAACGGAGCACCGGCGTCCCGACCCCATAAGGAGGTGGGCTGCTGCCTTCTGCAAACTGTCACCGTGGGTAGCCCCACGTAGAGTACGTTACAATAGTCCGGTCTTGAAGTGATGAAAGCCTGGGTGATTGTGGCCAGGTCAGAGTCTGAGACTTGCCATTCAGGATGGAGAGACATTCTCTGTGGCCACAGAAGACGGGACACGAGGGAATGATGGGCTTGGTAACAAGTTAGATTTTGGTTAAATATTAGGAAGTTTCCTAACTGAGAGAAAACCGCTGGACAACAGGATAGGCTGTCTCCTGCTCCCAACCTCTATGGGGCCCTTTAGCGTTTTTACTGATATTCAAAGTGGCCTTTTGAGAGGCTAAAGGTTCCCCGCCCCTGGTGTAAGCTATTAAAAAAATAACTCTTTCCTCAAACTCGGTTTATCGTGCTAGTATAACCAGAGCCAAACGGAGTTTAGAAATCATGTTCTAGTTTGTACACAGCTTTGATTCTTTCCAACCTATTCAAAACTGAGTTAGCGGGACAATAGTAACGTTTCAACTGCTCGGTTAAAGGCCAGCGGAGGACAAAGTTTTTGTCACACCTGAGGTGGCGCTCAAGATGCTGTGGCGGACTAGGTACCATAATTCAAGTTCAAAGGACAGGAACGATTTGATTAATGGATGAACTTGTGATATCAGGCAACAGAACAAAGACCTAAACTCAAGGGGCCAGAGGGGAGGGGGTAGCTATTTTCCTGTTTCTCAAAACATGCAATGTACTGCGATCTCTCATGGAATTCCCAGTTTTAATACCGATGTCACAATTTTGCAAGTTTGCCACATCATTAACTATCTGATAATTCAAAAATCAAATGAGCTGCTGTCAATAAAATGGGTTTTGCTTCATAAAAGCCAAGGGGCAGTTTAATGCCCCCATCTCCGACCAGGCATAGAAACCTACTCATTGGTGAGGATTGTGTGGAAAGTATTTTATTTATTTATTTATTTTATAAATTTATACCCCGCCCCTCCTGCAACGCAGCTCGGGGCGGCTTCCAACATTAAAACAATAAAATACAATAAAATCCATCTAAAACAATCAAATATTAAATATTAAA
>QEPC01008752.1:7998070-8014007 GCA_003113815.1 Sphenodon punctatus | reverse complement strand
GGGGGGGGGGGGGGGACGACTTCTATTAGAACGGAAATGAATACCCAGAAAAATGGGCACACCCATCTAATTTGTAGTACCTGAGCCGCCGCCTCAGTTGGGGTACCGTTTAGCTAATGAAGGCTAGACAGTGCTGTGGCAGCAGGGCAAGGGAGTGTCCAGAGGTTTCCTGAGACAGCCTTGGACCTATTAGGGCCTCCAGGCTCAAGACACATGCGGGCTGTCCAGGCACTTGAGCGCGTGCAAAAGCCCCCCAGACACACACGTACCCTCTTGGGTCAGTACATGCATCCACCCAGCCTTCAATCTATTGCCCCAAAGCCCCAGGTCCCCCGATTACCAGCTTGCTCCCCCTGGGCCCCAGGTAGCAGGGGACAAGGGGGCTTTTTACCTAGAGGGTACCAACCCTGGGCATGTGGAGACACAAAGGGATGCCCCCGGATAGTAAATTAACTCCCTGTTTCAGTTCTAATTCGTCCCACTTCCCAGAAATAGGGTTCAAGTGTGTTGGTTGCTCTGGAGTTTGAAGAAGTTTGTGAAAACACATCCCGAGACTGTAGTTGGAAGTAGTAAAGGAAGATAGCCATTTTTAAAACTTTTTGATGGTTTTTAACCAGAACATTTATTAACGCTTATTCCAATAGCAGAAAAATACTTCGTGACCAACATTCACTCAGCATTGGAAGCCAAACTGTTCTGTCACTGGAAACACAGTCAATATGCCATGATGGGAAACATCCCTCTCCAAGCAACACTAGCCTGTGCACGACGACCGCGGTAGCTACGAATACGAGACACCATACAGCTCAAATCGCTGGTCCCTCCATTTTGGCATCTGTATTCTTGCAGAGACCTTTAACCGGCATCAGAGGCAAAAGGCGCAGCTCTGAACATGGATGGAAAATTCCTTGATCTCATGGCATCTGCTGAATCGCATCCAGACGGCTACAGTTCCAATTCAAATTAACATTAAACAACACCACACAATAAAGTCTGCATATAACTCTGCATAGAACCCCTGGGCCTCGCTTTGCTCAGTGCACAGCTTGGATTTCTAACTTGCCTGATGAAGGATCCTGTGAGCCGGTCGGAAAGCTTGCAAACCTCCACCAACCTAACTTGGTCCAATAAAAGATCTCTCTACACTACTCTGTCTCTATGACCTATTTTTGGAACCAACATGGCAAACACACTCACACAATAAAGTCTAAGACAATGGCAAAGCTAACGGAGCTGATCAACCTGATTCAACCATGCCCTGCCCCATCTTCATTTTTAGACTGCAAGCATTTCCAAGCAGGGAATTTGTTATTTGTATAGCACGACAACATTCTCAACGACAAGCTTGGATCTTCCATAGCTTGAGTAGAGCTTTGAATACTAATAGGTTCAACTATCCAAGCCTTAATTTGCTTGCTTGTGTCCTACCCAAATACACCCCACCCATCACTTTAACAGCATGAATAACGTTCATCAGATAGTCTTCCCCTTTAAAAGGTCAGTTTATTCCTCAAACAACAAACCTACATGAAAGTCTGTGTCTTTCCAGAAACGGTAACCTTCCCTTTTATTATCTTTAAACTAAAAAAATTTAGATGCTAAAAGCAAGCACCAATCAGATTTGTCTGGACCAAAGATTCTGAATATCACAAGTAGGAACAACGGTTTCTTTTAACATGATGCTTTACATTTAACTCAAGGTGAGTCCGTTGAAAGCGAGACCCTGAATTTCTAATTTTTAACCCTTCTGGGTCCACTTTCTTCCTGATGGCAGTACAACATTCTTAACAGGACGCAATACTAATGCACAAACTCCCTAGCTGAGACAGTGTTCCCTGAGAGCCAGATGGTTGGAAGCAATTCAAAGTCTCCTGGTTCAGAACTTCCTATTTTTTATGAGACGATTCCCAATCCATTCACTTGGGTATCATTTAAAGTTTACACAATGTAGGCAAAACGCTGTCAATAAAGCTTCCAAAATTTTTGTACATCTAGCAGATACTCACAGGAACCCTGAGAAGGTTCTACTGAGGATGACAAATTCTGCTCTAAACTACTCCTGCTGTTTCAATGAGACCAATGCACATCCACCTCAAGGCTGCACAGGCTGGGGTAAGGACCTTATTTATTTACTGTTTATTTATTAGCCCTGTTTTAATTGATTGTATGTTTATTGATGGTTTTAAATTGTTTTTATGTACGCTGTTTTTATTGTTGGAAGCCACCCCGGGCTGCTTGCAGCAGGGGCGGGGTACAAATTTATAAAATAAATAAATAAATATAAAAATAAATAAATGCCTTCCAGGTTGATGGGTGGTTTTGTTTTTGTTTTTTAAAAAGGGAAATGGTCGAGCATTAGGGTTCTGGGTCTGGGTATTTTTATTCTGCTGTCGTATCTACGCTAGAGACTGAGCTCTGTAACCTGGTGCCGTTTCACTGATGGGAGCTACTCCAACTTACACCTGCTGAGATTATGGCCTTTATACCCTTCCTCCAAGCAATTCACTAAGCTTTCCAGTAGGTAAATAGATTCCCCTCCAGTTTCTTTAAGGAGCATGGTCACATTTAGAGAAGGGGCAAGGGGTCTCTGCACCTTTCTGATGTGACCACACTCCTTTCCAAGCACTGACATTACGATGCTCAGAAGGACGGGGCCAGGCACAAGTCAGCAACTACACCCCCTTGGGTCCTCCTCCCAGCGCTCATGGCTTCGGAACTCCCTCTCTGGATACGTTCTCTCTGCTCCCTTCCTCCCAACTTTAAAAACCCCTCCTGAAAACCCACCCCTTCCACCAGGCCTTCCCTAGCTTGTCATGAGCGAAACCACATCCTCTCCCCCTCACTCAGAATCTAGTTCCCTGTAGCTAAGCGAAGCACGTGTGCCTGCAACTTCTCAGCCTCACAAACGTCTCCTTGTCTCTCCCGATGTTCGTCTCTCCCTTGTCTCTTAGTTTGTGAGCCCCTTAGGGGTAGGGACCTGTCCTTAACTATTCATTGTACAGTTGCTGGCACTATATAAATAAAAATCAATCAATCAATAATAAGCTAGTATGCTAGAACAGTATTGGGTACATGCTACTTCTGAGGAGTACCAGCATCAGATCAAGTTGGATGCATTAATCTGTCCGTCACAAAACATGCAAGATATCAAATTCCCATATGAACAGTAGCTATTTTAAAAGATTTATCAGATACAGAGCAGAGGATTAAAATAGTATTTGGAGATCGAGTTCTGCCAGGTAATTATAGGACCATTTTTGGCTTGGCTGATTGACAGTATCCATTTTAACCTCAAATGCAAGGAGCGCTTGCCTTTGAAAGGATCGCCTACAATAGCGTTCCCCTAAGCAGTTCTAAGAAGAGTTGCGCTATAAAAGAGGCAGCTTACTTTAGCAAAGCTAGGAAGGCAGCAGGCTCCACATCAGGTAGTTCGATCTCTGTCGAAGTTGTGGCCATTCCACCATTGAACATGGCATCGAAAACCGCACTGCCCACAGCCAACACAAACCTATTAAAAAACAACCCGACGTTAACTTGGCATAAAAGCATCGAAATGTATTCATCTCATTTGTAAAAGCGTCTGACCGCACCCCAAAGATTGTGGGGTTACGTCCTGCTCGGTCTCGCCGCCTGATAGCTGCCGCTGACCTACCCAGCTGCAAATGGATACCGAATCCCAATAGGCCGGGAAAGCCTAAAGGAGATGAAAGCTGTATTGGCTACATCACCCCCCTTGGGCTGCAGAAACCACGATGCCTTCACCTTGTCAACCCAAAATGCATTGTTGTCCTCTGTGCCAGCACATAAGCGTTCAGAAGCAATCTACTTCTTCTGCCCCGTTTCTGTGCACAGCTACTGATGTCAACACTGCAAGCCACTTCTTATTTGAAAAAATCTTCTCTTCCTCTCCCCAGGAGGTAGCCAGAAGCAATGGTACCGTAGTAGGTGAGATAAGCAGGGAACCTTAAGTTAAAATAGCCACTTCAGGAAGGGGAGAGTGAAGCCATGTTCCAAGAGTGTCCTCCACAGTTCCAAGAGGCTTTCCCTAGCTTCTGCCTGCAAAGTGGCAGGAAATGGATGGCAAACGGCAGGAAATTTAGATTTGGAGGAGACTTTGGGGGCTGGCTGGACCAGGAACAGACTGCAAGCCAGAGGTTCCCAACCCCTGTTCTAAGCACTAGTAAGTATTAACACTTTTATAAGTCATCTTCCATTCAATGAGCACTCAAGCTTCCCTCAAAGTATTCAAGAAGTGGAGAGAACGGACTAACCCTTCACTTGAATGAGGCAAAACCTTTAACATTATTGTCTAGATTAGAATAAATATTTAACTCATTTTGTCCAGAGAGGTTTACAGCTTTTGAAGAGAAAAGTGAGCAACTTCACTGCAAGTCTAGCTATGCAAGTAAACTAACAGTAAATTTAACAGTGTTAGGTGAGCACACACACTACTACACAACAGTATGTGCCAATCCCTTGGGACAGAGCAAGGAATAAATCCAGATAAATAAACCACAATCTCTACCCTGAGAATCTCAATTTTGGAGCACTGCCAAATAATTTAGTTGCTAGGAAATCTTTAGGAATGCACACTGAAATAGAGAGGAATAAAGTCCCCTCCGCTCTATATAAGGGCATATTCCCAAGGACTAACTGGAGTGACAAGTCGCTTCTTCATGATACCAGAACTGCTGAGTGAAATACAGCCCCTTTCTGTCCAAATATGGGATGCGGGGAAACTAAAGGAATGTTTCTTTTTTAACTCAAGTGTCCCACTGCCCATTACTAAAAATAATGCACATTAAGGGCTTTTTGCTGGACTTGCAGAGTTCCAAGTTCTTGGGGAAGCATGTGTGTTTGATCATGAGCAGAGAATGAGAAAGAGCAAGTCTCAAAAGGGACTAAAGTTTTAAAATGAACTTTTTCACTATTTCTTCTTGTGGACTAATTTGAGTCACTTGAATGTATAGTGGAGGAGCCTTCAAAAAACTTTAGCTACAAGATTTTCTAGCATGTAATGTTGGAAGCACAAAACCCAGGCCAATTGAGAGTAATTTAGTACTTCATTTTAGCTAGAAATTCCCCACCTTCCATCCCCTCATCATAAGTTTTGGAAAACAATTTATGGAGAACATATTGGTCCTTTATTTACTTATTAATACTGTCCTATCTTTCATGGCCTCCTTCCGGGCAACTAAGCTAAGCACAAGCAACCAGTGATGTGGGTTTTCCGGAAAATTTCGAATCTGAAGATTTTCCCATGCACATGTTCTTGTTTGCATTAAAATTAATTTGCATAAGAAAATTTTGAATTGGAAAATTGTCCAGTGCAAAATTTCCTGTAGCCCTGGAAAATCTTCCGCCCCACATCACTGCATGCGACTTCTCATCTTCATAACCCTATCCCGTCTCTGCGTTCCCCTTGCCTCTGTATCTCCTAGATCGTCACTCCTTCAGGGTAGGCACCTGTTTCTAATTATGACTGTACAGCACCAGGTACATTGCTGGTGATATACAAATCATTCTATTCATCATATTTTATTAAGAACATTCTTGCCGTTTGGGGGAGCCTGGGATAGCTGTAACCCCAATTTCTCCCCTCTAATCAAACCTGATAAGACCTCAAAAGTAGAGGGGAGCTTCAAGGGAGAACCATCTCCTTAAACACACATCTCAGCCTGGACCTTTTAGCACTGAAGGTAATCCGAGAGACTATACGGAACATTTCTATAGGTTTCCAAGTTAGATTGTGCATTGGACCTATAAAGCTCTAAACAGCTTGGGCTCCAGGTAGCTAAAAAACCGCTGCATCCCTCATGTCCAATTGCAGCCTCCAAAGTCAGTGGGGGGCCCCATCTTGCAGATACCATTTGTCTGCCAAGTTTCCACAAGAGCATGCAGAGAGGCGTTCTTGCCGGCAGCCTCACAATTACGGAACTCCCTTCCCTTGGAAATACATCTAAGTCTGAGCCTGCTCCTCTTCCAAAGTGACGCAAGACCTTTTCGTTTGGCAGGCAGGGATAGGGTGGTGGTGGGAGTTGTTGGGGGGGGGGGGGGGTTTGTGAGTGTATATGTTGTAAACCACCCTGTGCCTTAGCTGAAGGGTGGGGTAGAAGCTTGAGTAAATAATTTTTTAAAACAAAATATCAAAAAGCGAAGCAGTTTGTCTTGCCATTCCACTTTTGTGCTCACATTCCCCATTTGTGTGGTTCTTTCCAACAGCAGCAGGGAGGGGAACCATTTTAAAAATAGGAAAAATGATTGTAAGTCACAACTTGGTAGGGTTTGAGGGGCGCCATCCTCATTCATCTGGGGGGCAATAAGGAAGTAGCACGCACTGAAGCTGGGACACTAACTATGCTAGAATTAAGTGGGCGCCAAATTCTCATTCACAGCAAAAAGCATCATTAGCCATCACCAATCCCCTTGTGCACCATGGAGCCCAGACCAGCTCCTTTGCGTAGTCAGCACTTTAAAAAGGGTGGTTGTGGTAGGTCTGGCCACAGCTGCAGTGTGGCTAGCCCAAATGCCCCAGATACAGAAGTACGTTTTGCACTCCTGCATTGCAGGCAGCAGCCTGACCAGGATTATGCTCCACAACGGGCGTTTACAGCTGTCACAACGGATACGTGTGCAGGATTGCCAACACGGTAGTCGATTATGCACACGTAACAGCACACCAATAGCCGCTGGTTACCCTCAAGCTGTTGAGGATTGTGAGCTGGCTAACTAGTCCTGGGAAGCAGTAAACGGTGGCCTGCCCCACTGGGACCATAGGTCTCTCCCCTGTAAGAGAGAGAAACAGCAGCACAGAGGCAGGTCCCCCTATAGCTCTCTCCCTGCTTCTGCCGCAGGGGACGGACCTGGAGCTGCATCCCCACCGGAAGGGAAAGTGGCAGCTAGAAGGAAGTCAGAGGGCTTCCTTCCAGGGGGACACATCCCCACGTCTGTTCCCTGCGGCAGAAGCGGAGCAGCCCCGTGAAGCAGTCTGACCCATCGGCAGCAGAAGCAGCAGGGAGCAGACCCAATTTGTCCCCCGTCACCACTTCCCATCTCTACCCCCCTTTGGCAGGTGCATTCCCTTAACAGACATCACAACTACTTTGAGAAAATGCAATCTGCTTACGGCATCCACCACCCCAGGGCCCAATGTGAGCAGTCAGTGGGTGGGCAGGTAGGTATAAGGCACGGAGCAAGAAACTCGTGACCAGAAATACTGACAGTACATGCTCAGTTGTAAGTAGTTACAATTACATTTGTTAACAACTAAGGACGTTGCTCAACATGAAGGAGAATTTGGCACCCAGTTAACACTAGTGCAGCACTTACACATATGCAACTCCCAAGCGAGGATTGAACCCAAGAGCAAGGGTAGCATCAGACTACTTTTTAATCAGTTCTGAATGATCAGATTGAGTTGATGCCCCTAGGCTTCACCTGAAGCCAAAAATTAACTTAGTCCTTGGGGAACCTCCAACCCCTCCACCTGCCCCCTTGACCCGATCCCCTCCCACCTCCTGACCTCTATTGCTCTCACTGTCGCCCCCCCACTTTTACATGTCATCAAAATCTCTCCCTTTCCACAGGCTCCTTCCCCTCTGCCTTCAAGCATGCCACTGTCTCCCCCATCCACAAAAAGCCCACCCTGGACCCATCTGACACCGACATCTAGTTACCGACCAGTCTCCCTCCTTCCCTTTGCCTCAAAGCTTCCGGAACCTGTCATCTACTCCCGCTGCCTGCACCTCCTCCCTGGACCCTCTCCAATCCGGCTTCCCCGCCCCCTCCACTAATGAAACTGCCCTGGCCAAGATCACCAATGATCTACTTGTCGCTAAATCTAAGCGCCTCTACTCCATTCTTGTCCTCCTTGACCTCTCTGCTGCCTTTGACACTGTCGACCACTGGCTTCTATTGGACTCGCTTTACTCTTTGGGCTTCTGTGGCTCTGTCCTTAACTGGTTCTCCTCCTCCCTCTCCTTTAAAGTCTCGCTCCCCGAGTCAAACTCCTCTTCCCTCCCCCTTTCGGTTGGGGTCCCCCAAGGCTCTGTCCTTGGCCCTCTCCTCTTCTCTATTTACACCCTGTCCCTTGGCAAAATTATTGCCTCCCACGGATTCCAATATCATCTCTACGCTGATGACACCCAACTCTATCTTTCTACCCCCACTCTCTCCTCTTCTGTCCACTCACACTTCAACTGCCTCTGATATCTCCGCCTGGATGTCCCGACGTCAACTCAAGCTCAACATGGCCAAGACCGAACTCCTCATTTTTCCTCCCTCCCCTTCCTCTCCCTCTAACCTGCCCATCTGCATTGATGGAGTCACCATCCATCCTGTTCTCCAAGCCCGTAGCTGGGGCTTAATCTTTGCCACGCACCTCTCTTTTAAACCTTACATTGACTCTGTTGCCAAATCCTGCCGATTCGCCCTGCATAACATTGCTCAGATCTGCCCCTTTCTCTCTACCTCCTCAGCCAAAACCCTTGTTCATGCCATGGTTATCTCTCACCTCGATTACTGCAACCTCCTCCTTGCTGGCCTCCCTCGCTCTCACCTGTCCCCCCTTATCGCAATCCAAAACTCTGCTGTCAAGGTCATTCACTCTGCCCGTCGCTTCAACCATGTGCAGCCTCTCCTCTTCTCTCTTCACTGGCTCCCCCTTCCTGAACGTATCGTTTAAACTCCTGGTTCTCACGTTCAAAACACTCCACGACCAAGGTCCCCCTTACCTCTCGAACCTAATCTCCCTACGCACTCCTGCACGCGCTCTCCGCTCTTCCTCTGTCCCCTCCCTCGCTCGCCCTCATTTCTCCTGCTCACCTAACCGCCTTCGACCCTTACTGTCTGCCCTCCTCTGCAGACTGCTGCAACCAACCTGATTGTAACCAAGCCAAGCACACGCACCTGAGACTTCGCATCCGCCTGAATGTTTGTCTGTCTTCTCCCCTGTCTCTCCCACTGTCCCCTCTCCCTGTCGCCCCCTCCTTGTCTTTTAGATTGTAAGCCACAGGCAGGGACCGCATCTATTTCTATGTTCTGTACAGCACCAAACACATGGCTGGCGCTATATAAATGTTTATAATAATAATAATAATAATAATTTTCCCTGAATGAGAATTTCTCTTAAGAAAATGACTAAAGAGCTAGGAATATCTGTATCATTTTATACCAACCTTGCTGCTCTATTCATCCCACAATGCAGCTAGTTAAAAGCTTAAAGCCTGCACCACCGTCCTCTCTCTGATTTATAGATTACCATGGTTGACAAGAGGAACAAAAGACCAGAGCTAGGAAAAGCATACAGCCCCAACCACCACTAGTCTAATGAAGACTGCCTTCAATGCAAAGATGAAGTTTGCTTTTAGCAATTCTGGGCGATTGGCTTGATGTTGGCTTCCAAGCTCTACAAAACACCTCAAGATTAAATTGCTGTCCCATACATACAGAGTTGACAACTTGAACTTACCCAAAATGCTCTGGGAACAAGAACTGAAAACGGCTCCGAATTCCTCCCCTACCATCCTGCTAATGAAGAACACAAACCAAGCATTCAACATGCGTGACATTTACCCAATTAAAATACCCAAAGACCAGCACGACACAATGCTAGTTTCAGAAGGAAGAAAAGTAGTATTAGTCAAACTGGTTTGTCACAATGGGCTTTTGACCTTCTGGGCTTTTGACCTTCTGAAGGGGAAGGAACAAGCCAACTTTTGGCGACCTGCGCACCAGCCACACTTTGTACTTGATTTTATAACTCTGTGGGTTACAAATCTTCTCCATTCTTAAAGAATCTTTCAAGTAATCACTATACTGTACAGCATGAATGCTAATTTTTTAAAAACAATATAGCCATGAAGTTCTGTTCTCGCGGTCACTACATACATGCATCATATTCCTCAAATGCAGAATTTTAAAAATCTTTTTAAAACTCAATTGCAAAACGACTGTGACCCAAGTAGCCTCTCCTAGTAAGTCTGTCGTATGCTAGACATCTGCCTCTGAAGCTTCTTGGTTCAAAGGCGCTCCAGAATGCAATGTCACTGATTTTAGAAGGCTCATCACAGCCAGCGGAATCCATATTTGCAATGTCACAGCCCGATGTATTCGGGTGTACCTTCAATGAACTACAAAGAACTAAGAGGATTTTTCAAAGTAAGCGAGATGTCTTTAAAGATTTACAGCTTTAGTCCTGAAAGAGAAAAATGGGAGACATCCAAAGAAACCAATGCGGCTGGCACAAGAAGCTTACCGATGAGCTAAGAATTTAATGGGAAACACTTAAGAAATGGAAAAAGGGACAAGTTACCAAGAACGAGTGCAGATGCAAGAACGGTGTCAGGAAGACTAAGGCACAAAATGAGCTAAGGTTAACGAGGGATGCTAAATCAACAAAAAGGCTTGAGTTTTTTTCGTTTGGTTGGTTTGGAGTGGGGTTTTTTTTAGTATGTCAAAAGTAAGACCAAGAAAGCAGTGGGTCCGCTGCTGAGTGAAGATGGCAAAATATTAGTAGGAGACAAAGAGAAGGTAGAACCTCTCAATCCCTATTTTACTTCCGTTTTCACAAAAAAGGGAAACGTGCCACCAGCCTTGCAAAGGGTGTATGAACAAAGAGGGGGAACGCCTACAGTCCAGAATAAAGGGGTGGGTCAGAGAGTATTTGACGACTTTAAATGAATTCAAGTCCTCTAGGCAAGATGAATTACACCCCAGGGTAATGAAAGAACTGGTGGATGTATTCTCAGAACCTCTGTCAACTAGCTCTGAGAACGCTTGGAAAACAGGTGAGGCGTCAGACGACTGGAGAGGGGCAACCATTGTCCCTATCTTTAGAAGCGGGGATGGGGAGAGGAGAATGGAGGATCTGGGAATTTACGGACCAGTCAGGCTAACTTCAATACCTGGGAAGATGCTAGAACAGATAATAAAACAGTCCGTCTGTAGGCACTTTGAGGACAATGCAATGATTGCTCATAGCCAGCACGGATGTCAGAAACCAGTCGTGCCAGACTAAACTAGTTACTCTCTCAAAGAACAAGACAAGAGGAATGCTGTGGACGTTAAAAAAAAAATCTTGATTTTAGCAAACCGTAGTTTCACACGAGTTCCTCATTTTCAAGCTTGCAAAGTGTGGGCTGAAAGACCCTGCAAGGTGAACTGACGGCTAGCTTAAGAACCACACTCAAAGGGTTGATCATCATCAGTGGTTCATCATCATACTGGAGGGAGGGAGCCAGTGCCATCTCACAGGGCTCTGTCCTGGGTCCAGTGCTATTCAACGTCTTCATTAATGACTTGGATGAACAAGTGGCGGGACTACTTATCGAGTTTAAAGATGACACAGAACTGGAAAGGGTACCAAACACCTTGGAAGATAGAACCAAAATTCAAGAAAACGATAAGCTGGAAATCTGGGTTGAAATCAATAAAATTAATTTAGACAAGATAACGTAAAGTTCTGCATTTAGGGAAGAAAAAGTATAAGATGAGCGATATCTGGCTTGGCAGCAGCATCTGTAAAAAGAATCTAGGGATTGTAGTTGATCACAAACTGATCATGAGTCAGCAGTGTGATGCAGCTGCTAAAAAGCCTAATGTAATTGTAGGCTGCATTAGCAAAAACATCATCTTCATCTGCAGCGGTAATAAGTCTACGCTATTCAGCACCGGTCAGACTTTGCCTGAACTATTGCGTCCAGTTTGGGGCACATCATTTTAAGGACATCAACAAGTTGCAGCAAATTTAGAGGAGGGCAGTCAAGATACAGAGTCAGCTTTTGAATTTTCAGGGACCAGGGCAAAAAATAAAACGTGGGGGTTCCCCATGGCCCTATTCTTTAAACAACTGGCAGACTGGCTGCCTACAAAAACAAAGAAGTGTTGTAAGTTTTCAAACACACACACGCACACAAGTTCCCCATGTGCACATCCATGCACAAGCACACAACCCTTTCTCTCTCACACACACACACACACACACACACACACACACACACACACACACACACACACACACACCTCTCTAGCAGAGGGGATTCAGGGATCTGTGATTTATTGAAACCGAGGGTGGGGAGAAGCAGTGTCATGGGCGGAGAGAGGGCTCTGAAGAAATAGTCCAGCCTTGGGCTTCAGGAGCGATAGCCCCAAGTCCAGCAAGACCGGCCTCCTTGCGAGGCCCCCAGCCACGGGCACTATACTGGCTCTGCAAACGTGATAAAAGGTCTGGAAAGCAAGACTTATGAAGAAAGGTTTGGTGGAACTGGGTATGTTTAGGCCAGCAAAGGGAAGATCGAGGGGGAAATGATATTTTGCAAATATGTAAAGAGCTGCCATCAAGGAGGCAGCAGAGAACTGTTCTCCATTACTACACAGGACAGGACTAAACATAATGAACTCAAATTACGGGAAGGTAAATTTTGGTTAGATATCAGGAAACGTTTCCTAACAGTAAGATCTGTTCAGCAACGGATCAAGTTGTCACGGGAGTTGTTTTTTTGTTGTTGGTGTTTGGTTGTTGTTGTTGTTGTTGTTTAAAAAAAGGCTAGACAGCTATCTATTGTGGGTGATGAAGTGGTGAAAAGAGTTTTGTTTTTCCAAAGGCATAAACATTGGAATTGGGTAAAAACGCAATGCCTCGAGACTGATCTAGCTCGAGGGGGAAAGTTTAATACAGAACACTTACAGATGGACAAGGGAATAAGTGGATTAAGAAAATGAAGCCAACTCCTTTGCAGAGTATCAAGGAGAAACTATGGTAATGGATTTCTGACAGCTGCAACTGCAATTAATCCAAGCAGAAGCCTTCAATAATATTCTGCTCACTGAAAAATTCACACACAAAAAGCTACACAGAACATGAGTTATAAAGTTATTATATTTCATCAGCTTTCCTTTTCCAGTCTGTAAAGAGACAGGAAACATAACACAAATGTTCTCTTACATTTGAACAATACAGATACACGGTATCCTACACAAATACCTTTTACTGCTAACTGCTCCCCCCACCCACGTTCCACTCAAGACCAGACTCTAGATTCTAAGACGAGACTCTAGATTCCAAATCAATCAAGTGGAGCATGCTTTACTTGTACAGCCATACCATAAGTTTCCAAACAGGGGCTCATGCAGTAATTTCACCAACTTCCTATTCTCTGGCTGTGCTTCTCTCAAAGACGCCTCCCTCCTGTAACTGTAAGCTAAGCACATGCACCTGCAGCATCTCCACTTCTTGAATGTATCCCTGTCTCTCCCTAGGTTCCCCTCCCGCTTTCTCTTCTCTGTTGGCCGTTCTAGATTGTCAGCCTGTTGTGCAACTTGTGTCAAAAAGACAGGTGCCTCTGAACTTTCTAAAGAACGTGCATGGCTCAAAGGACGTAAAACAAGCTCTCTTTGCTTTACCTAGAGATTTAGACGCAATGATAATTATAGTTCTCTCAACTGCTCATCCATAACCAACTCATAACCTACCTTCCAAAGCAGGGGAAGGAATGATGCCAAGAAACTTGCCACAATATTTCAAAGGCAGCAAGTTGTCAATTATTTAGCCAAGCGAGTCCAACATCAAGCCAATTTAAAAACCTTACAGTAATTCAGAGGTTCCCAAACCCCAGGTGGGATCAAACCATCTGCATGTGGGGATCGCAACCCCAATTGATATTCAATATACTTTGCCCATCTTCACTTCTGTCTAGGATCGCAGGCTGGGGGTGTAAAACGTATAAACAATTCACTAGCCAGGCATAAAAGACTACTTTTCGGGCTGTGAATTCGCAAAATCCAGTCATCAGCTCAAAAGACATTCTTGCCAGAGGCAAGCAACCAAGGGGACCCCCCCCCCCATCTCCTCCCCCCCTGCCCCAACAGCCCTAAATATGTGATTATAGTCAAGTCTCAAAGTGGAGTCACATGTAAACGTTTGGGAATCACTTCGGTAAATCATCCAGTTTAGGGTTTTTACCTCACATTTACCACTCAGCCCAAAATATACGATGAGCTCTACATCGAGTGGGTTGCAGCCCATAACCCATTGTCAGTATTTTGTGTTTTTGTTTTAAAGGTTCATATTTTCTAATTGTGTGTTTCTAATCCTCAAACCAGGCACGTAAATCTTTAAGGCATACTTCTCAACTGTACCTGCATTTAGAAACATCTTCTGTCTTTCTGTCCAAAAGCTTGCACTATTGAAACCGTAGCCGACTTCCTATTAGCTTTAAGATATTTTAAAATAAAAAAACACCTTCCTAGTATTTCGACACTTAACTCCGGTCTTTCCCACTGACTGATTAAAAAAATAAATAACAATCAGCATGACCTTCCTAAACTAGGAACCCGAAAGTTACATCTGAAGCTGCTTGGAATTATTCCACTGATTCTTAGTACTTGGACAGGAGGCAGTGGAGACCCCAGCTGTAGTCTCACCTTAGCCAGAAACTCACTGGGCCAGTCACAATAGTCTCTCAGCCTAACCTACCTCACAGGGTTGTTATGAGGATTAAAAGTTCTGTTTATTAGACATAGATAAAGCGCTCTGAGTGCCACTGCAGAGGGGCACTACATACAAATAAAGATGATGATTATTCATTATTAATATTTATGCAGGCAGTGTATAAAATGTCTTGGAGTGTAATCTTCACCCATTAAAATCAATGGTGACTCTACAAATTATTTCAATGAGGACAAGATCGCACCCATACTCATTTCTACCCCTCGCTAGGAAAACACAGAACTCGGGTAAAATTAAACCATATTTTGTGACCTGAAAAAACAACAACACCCCTCACCCCGAGCAGAAAGAGACTATTCCCGGCTTTGCTTGAAATGTTACCTTGTTGATTTTTCAACAAAATCTGAACATGGCATTGTTAAAACTTTGCTCTCGCTCATTGCGCACCTTGGACCTACCCATGTTCCCAAACCATTCTATCCCTTCCACACAACAGTTTGGGAGCACGGTTAAATCCCATCAATAATGCTCAGGCAGATCAGGGTTTTCATCACATCCAGAGAAGCAGACCTGACAACGTTTACAGTATTGTACGGGGTATAGAGCATTGCTCTCTCTTGCCTACAAGTAAAAAGTATTTCGACAACTAAGAATAAAACCGGAGGCAGTGGAAAAACAGGCCCGCACAGGCACACACAAAGAGGAACACAGGTGAAAACCTCCACTTTTCTTTATCTAGGACAGAAAGGCTAGAAAGCACCACAAAGAAAACAGCTAAGGCTCTAAAACGGATATTCCCAACCACTATTAGATGCTGCAGTACCAAGACCCTCTTGTGTCCTCACTCTCTCCCCGCCCCGGACCCCACCATTCTGACCCCAACCATGGAGATGCAGTCCAGTTCCAGCCTCCTCTCCGTTACCCTTGCCCCCATCCCGGTCCCTCCACTTGCCCCCATCCCCACCCACGGGCCAGGATGCACTTTATTCCCCACCACCAGCTGTGAGGCAATGTGAGTCCCCCCCCCCCAGATGCCATCCAGACTCCCCCCCAGTACTGGGCTACACTCCCCCTTTTCCCCTTCTCTTTTTGTAGGCCAGAACACCCTTCGCACCCCCAGACAGCACCCTCACCCGCCTGCCTCCCGCCCCATCTCTTTCCTTCCCGTGCACATGGATGCAATTTGGGGGGGAGATAGCGCCGACCCACATAGACCCCGCTGCCCTCTCTGGAATAACAGGGAAATTGTGAGGGATCTTCCCCCCCCCCCCAAATAAAACCATGCCTGGGCCTGGATGCAGCTCACCTTCTGCTACCCCCCATGAGCAGATGCAGCCAGCCCCGGGGATGGTTTTATTTGGGGTGGGGGAGATTGGAGGGCATTTACTCATGGGGGGGGTTAGGAGAAGGTGAGTTACACTCTAATTCCTCCCCCCCAAATAAAACCATGCCCGGGCCTGGATGCAGCTCACCTTCTCCTGACCCCCCCCC
>QEPC01008752.1:7972204-7996404 GCA_003113815.1 Sphenodon punctatus | reverse complement strand
CCTGAGGGGGCAGGGGGGGCAGGGAGCCGGGGGGTTATGAGGGAATTCAATGGGGGGAGGGGGCCGCACGGGCCAAACATAAACACTAAAAACATTCCAGGACATTGATGAAAAATACACGTTGCAGGGCCCGCCTTGGCGGCCAGGCCGGCCCCGCAACCTGTATGTTTCATAAGTGTGCTGGGTATATTCTCCCCCCCCCCGCGGCAACTAATACGAGGCGGGAGGAGATGAGGGAGGAAAGGGGGGGCAGGTTAAAGAGGCTGCGTGTGAATGAAGAATATGGTGGGGGGGCAGGAAACATGGAGGAGCAAAGGGCGGAGCGGGGATTTGGGGGGAGGCCTATAGGGGGTGATGGGAATATGGGGAAAGCGCCCCGCTTGCTGGGGGGCAGGTTAAAGAGGCTGCAAGATATGAGGGGGGCAGGCGATCAGGGAGGAGGAGCTTTGGGGGGAAAGGGGTGTGAGGGGGATATGGGGAAAATTTATTTTTTTAACATTTATTTTTGATTTATATTAAAATGTATATGCTGCCCCCTCCTGCCTCAGGCATCTGGGGCAGAAAATGAGATGGGGGGGGGGGGGTAATTGTGAGCAGGGGGACCCACATAGCCCACAAAAAACTGTTTCTAATTCTGCACCTGGGAAACCCAAATTCTGCAAGCAGGAAAAATTCAGCAAATTAAATTGTGGAAAACAATTCGTTTCCCAGCGTGCCCTTCCTTCTAGAGAATCACAAAGTACTAGACACGTCCCTCAGAGGCTCTGTGAGCTATTGGGTGATTTGATCGCCGGAAGAACGTTATGGGCTGCCCCTCTTCAGCAGTTGTGGCCAGAAAAGGGGGGGGGCGTGTCCCCTAAATATATGACATGAACTCCTGCTGCTGACGCCCCATTCCCTCCGGTTGTAATGTGCTGCCAGAGGCAATTTCTGTGAGAATTTGGCCACGTACCCTCTCCTGCAAAACCCCCTGCAGTTGTAGAAATGAGTCCTGAACTCTACTCAGTATTGCCAACTCAAAGCTTGCAACGTCGTGAGCCAAATTCCCACCCCAGTCATGATAGCTACTTAAAAATAACAAAGTTTTCAAACAAGTAGCTCTGTGCAGCAAGCACACAAGCCAATGGGCCCTAGTTTTCTAAGAGAGGCCAATGCTCAGTAGAAGTCAGTGGGATTTTTTTGCCACCAAAGGGGCCATCTTTCCAGGTGCGCCTGTTAGATTCTCTGTGGGATACGTGAGCTCTAGGAGTGAGCATGCATCCAAGTTCTTATGTTGCCAGGCTAGGTCCATAAATGGCCATTAGTTAAACTGGTCAGGAGACTAAGCCTCTGACTGTTGCGAGCTGGAAGTGGGGTTTGGGAGACCAATCCCCCTTTCGGTTCCAGCGCCAAGGAGCCAGGCTACATACAGTGCTGTCAAGTTGTCTTTATTAGAATACTGTACATCAGGGGTGGAGAACTTTTTCCCTCCCAGGAGCCACTTTGAAACAGCCCAAAGGGGGCAGAAGCGCTCAAGGGGTGCAGTCAGGAAAAGGAGGGTCCAGATCATGAATCTGTTCTGTGGGTCTGTCCCCTATCCCTGTGTGCGTGCCCTCATCTTTGCTCCCTCACCCTGAACTCAGTCTTTCAGCGCTTGGTGTTAGGAACTGGATCCAAGGGCCAGATCCAGGAACGGCAAAGGGGTCAAATAAAAACTAGTCGTGGGCGTACAGGGTCCGTGTTCAGACCAGACTGGACAAGAATACAAGCTTCTGATACATGAACACTTAAGATCACATAGGGCACACATAAACCTGGTTTATCTGCCCTCAGGGTGTAGCATTCAGACTGAGTGTTCTTACTAAGGATTAATGTGTCTAGCCTCACCCACCTTGGGGCGAGGCTGGTTAGGAGGCACTTATTAAGAACAGCTTGGAGTTCTCTTATTCTAGGAGAGGCAGTTAGACTTAATGGCGCTACTAGATGGAGACAAAGTAGTTCAGATGAGATCTTTTATTGGACCAACTTCTGTTGGTGAGAGTTGGTCCGGTAAAAGAGATCATCTGAACGACTTCGTCTAGATCTATTCCTTGTGGGAGGAACAGAGCAATCACATTCTCTCTCTAGAACCCCAGAGCCTAGTTCCTTTGTTCAAGGACATGTGGCTGAAGAAGTTTGTTTTGGGCTGCAGACCTTCTGTTTTATTTATTTATTTATTTTTATCCCACCCCTGAGTCCCTAAGACTCAGGACAACGAACATCATTAAAAAAATAAATAAATGAAATACATAAAATACTTCTAATATCACCCCCAGTCTCTGCTAGTGCAGTTCTAACAGAGACGGCAACTATCAAACAGCAGGAAACAGATCGCTCTGTTATGCTGTTAGGACCTTTTGTGCATTTCCCTGACGCGGACGCTGTTGTCGATGGGATGCTGGGCTGGATGGACCATTGATCTGGCCTAGTACGGCATTTCTTACATTCCCGTTATTCACTTCAGTGGAACTCACACCTCTGCTGTTAGTATCCTGCCAGGGGATCACACTCTTTAGGTCCCTACTTCCCTATGGACCCTCTCTCTCTTACACACGTGGGCTGTGTGTGCCTAGTAGCGCTACAGCAATAAAAAATAGTACATAAGCCTCCTTGCCAATGGGAACCAGGAATGATTTTTATGACTATGTTTGTTTTGTTTAATGTTTTAATTTTGTGATTGTTACAGCAATCTGCTGGACACAATAAACTATCTGTTCTGTTCTATTACTAGATCGAAAGTAGCTCCTCTTGTAGGTTTCAGGACCAGCTGTTCCAAGAAACAGTCTTTTAAGGCATCTAGAAATTTTACTTCTGCAGCACGCCCCAAGGAAACATTCACCCAGTCAATAAGAGACACATATTATTGTTGTGTTTCTGACTTGAATAGCCTGTCTGATCTCCATTAGCATTTCATAGTCAGTCTCAGCAGCCTGGTCAGGGGGTCTATACATAGTATTGTACTCTGTCATTTCTATATAATTTTGTACCCTGGTATTACAGTGTCCCATTGGTTATCCTCGTTCCACCAGACTTCTAGCATTTGTATATAGACACTTAAACATATTATTTTTTATTCGTATTCTGCTTATTATAAGTGACTGTTTCAGTTAATTTGGAATGTTTTAAATTTGTCTCCGGTGATTCCCACCTGAGCACTCTCATCTTCTAGGATACTCAAATTCTTTTCACCTGAATTAACAGTATCCTCTGGAGATGCCTTGGTCCAAACCATGCACTCCCCAGTGCCTGTTGGCTTTCTCCCCAGTGCCTGTTGGCTTTAAAACAGCTCTACCTCCTTTTTAATATTTGGCGCTAGCAGCTGGGTTCCATTTTGGTTAAGGTGGAGCCCATTGTCATGAAGAGGTACTGGGATACATGTAGACCACGTGTATAATAAATATGTAAAGCAAAATTTTAAGACAACAGGTATGTAATTAAGCTGAGAACTGAGAAGTCGTTACATGAATGACATTGTGTAACCAGAACATGCCTGACACCTTCTTCAGACACTAGTTAACAACCATTTAAGTGCAAATGGATCTCAGCCTGTGGACGTGACTGGACCCACAGCTCAGCTAGGCGAGAAAAGGAGACTGACAAGGACTTACAGGGCAATATCAGAGCCATTCAAGAGCCATCTCAAGACATCACATCTTACCAGCCAGAGAAGGGCTGCACCAAACAAGCTATGAAGTATTGGAAACCTTAAGACTCGTACCCAGCCTCCCATCGCTGGCTGAGAAACAGACTGAAATATCCTTGGACTTTGATTTGGGAAAGCCTAGGTTAGGAGAATTCAAGTACAGATAGGAATGTGTTATTTGGGTATGTTGTTTTGATTTACTGTGCTCAAGTGTAATCTTGCGCTGCATGATTTATTCATTAAACTTCTTTTAACTGAACCTAGTGGGGTTAAGCGGAAATCCTAACATTGGACTGACACAGTTTGGAGTTAATTCTGTATTTACAAACACAGGCGAACCTAGAGAGAAAGAGTCTGTGCTTGGGAAACTCAAAGGTGACAAGAAGGGTTCATCCGCTGCAGGCTGAATCAGTTCTAGAGAAAGAGCTGGTCCGGGGAGAGCTACAAGCCAGGGAAACTGAGTCACGACAGCCTAGAGTGGGGTAGTGAGTCCCCAATCCCATGACAGTGGCCCCCATCCTGTTGGTACAGACTCCCCCCTTCCCCAGAAGGTTCCCCGTTTCCTAATGAATCTCTGCACCATCGTCTCATCCTTGCATTAAGGCTCTGGAGCTCAGCCTGCCTCTGGGGTCCTGCACGTGGAACTGGGAGCATTTCTGAGGATGCTACCCTTGGAGGTTCTGGATTTCAGTCTCCTACCTTCAAGCCTAAATTTAGCCTCCAGAACCTCCTCCATCTTCCTATGTCGTTGGTACCCACATGTATTATTATTATTATTATTATTATTAACAAACATTTATATAGCGCCAGCAGTGTACCTGGCACTTTACAAAGTAATAAAATAGACACGGTCCCTGCCCCTAGGGCTTACAATCTGAGAGACAGGAGCTGGGGGAGAGACATAGGAAGGGGAACAGAGGGAGAGACAAGGGGTCTAACATTCATGAAGATGCGAGGTCTCAGGTGCACGTACTTGGCTTGGTTACAATGAGAATGACAGCAGGCAGGTCCATGTGGCAAGGAAAAGGGTAACAACCGGCTCCTCCCCAGCACTCTCTAAAATTCTGTCTAGGTGACAGGCGAGGTCCGCTACCTTCACACCAGGCAGGCAATTTACCATGCGGTTCTCACATCCACCAGCGACACAGCTATCTAACTTTCTAATAATCAAATCAACTACCACAGCTATCCTATTCCCTCCCTCCTGGAGATGTGCATAAGTTTTGCATGACATGGCCACAGTGATTGCAAGATCAGACTAATTAATGGACCAAGCAGAAAATATAATGCCACTATATAAATCCATGGTGTGACCATCCCTGGAATACTGTGTCCAGTTCTGGTTGCCCCATCTCAAAAAAGACACGGCAAAACTGAAAAAGGCAACAAAAATGTTCCAAAGCATAGAGCGGCTTCCGTACGAGAAAAGCTTTGATAGGTTAGGGCTCTTCAGCTTGGAGAAGAGATGACCAAGAGGGGACATGATAGACGTTTATGAGATTGTGAAAGGTGGAGCAGGTCAATAGGGAGCTGCTATTTACCTTTTCTAAAAACTATAGAACTGGGGTCCCTCCAGGAAGTTAACAAGGAGCAGACTTAAAACAAATAAAAGTACTTTTTCATCCAACGTACAATCAAATGATGGAACGGATTGCCGGAGGAAGTTGCTCAGGCCAGTAACACAGCAGGCTTCAAAAAGGGACTGGCTGAATTTTGGAAGCCAGGTCCATTATGGGCTACTAGTTGGGTCGATCAAGGGTACAAGGCCACTGACCGGGGGAAGCTGGGGGAGGATGGCAGGGAATGACTCCATGTTACCTCCTTGGGGCAAGCAAGACTGGCCATTGTCAAGTACAACACTGGACTGGATGGGCCATTGGTCTGACCCAGCAAATGGCACTTCTCATGTTCTTATGGACTTAAATACACCTTATGATGAAGGGAAAAATTGGGTTTAAAACAGATGATCACCATATGGATTCCAGTTAGTGGGTGTGATGCCTTTAGCAAATAGGAAAGGGTTTTATTTCCTATTTGTTAGGAAATAAACAGATTTCCTAACTCTCAGGGGGGCTCTCAGATTGTAAGCCCTAGGGCAGGGACCGTGTCTATTCAATTACTTTGTAAAGCGCCAGGTACATTGCTGGCGCTATATAAATGCTTGCTAATAATAATAATAATAATAATGAATTAATAATTTACCGGATTTGCTGTCTGTTGACATTTTGTTTTGCAACAGTTCAATGAGCAAGAACCGTAAAGGGAGACTTTAAAATAAACAAATCTTTTACTCATAAACCACCAGGATCATTAACACTGAAATAATTTTTAAAAATCTCATGGACTCTCTAAGTTTTACACTTCATCACCTTGCTAACCAGGGCCTTCTTACAGCATCTTACACCTATGCAAGGATATTATTTACAGAGTCCACCCACCCCGCCCCCCCGCTCTCCCTCTAAAGTAGATGCCATGTCACACAGTGCAACGGAGGAAGCCGTCACATGGTGACTCTTAAGGACCTGGGCTTGGACCAGGACCTTTGGACCCTGAGCAGGCACCTCCACGCCACTGAGGCACCTTGGCCAGTGCCCAGGAACTGGTGCTGTTGACCCTCCCTTAGGCTGGTTAAGCCACACCTCTCCTCAGCGTTGCTCCATGCCCACAGCTTCCTGATTGGCTGCTGGCCTGTATATAAGGCCAGCCAGTCGCCACAGGAAGCTGCGTGGATCATCGGGCTCCCATTTCCTGGTTCCCAGTTGCGTCTCTGTTGTTGCCGCCTACTGTGTCTGCGCCTTGTGCTTTCCACGAACTTTGGACTGGCTCTGCGCTCCTCGGTCCTTGTGTGTCTTTTGGGCCAGCAGGAGATCAGCCCTTCTGATCTTTCCTCGAGAACCCGGTCCTTTATATCCTGCCTACGAGTCTGGCCACTGGGGTCCTGGGGCTCAGCGTCCACTTGGATGGAGGCTTGGCATCTGTGAGATGCGCCCCTAGTGACGGCTTGGTGGCGAGCCCCCTAGCGACTGACGGCCCAGGGAGCCCACTCTGTCTGGCGCCAGCTTGGTCTCGCTCATTCCAGTCCTGCCTCGTCCGTCTCATCTCGTCGTGTCCTAGTCGCATCCCGATCTGAGTGCAGGGTCCACCCATTCTTCCTTCATCTAGCCCCTTTGCCGACCTGCTACAGTGACTGAACGTGTGCTGCATGAGACTGACGTTAGGGGGCGCTGAAGACTACAGCATGAATCCAAGTGCTAGCTAGGCAATATAGTTCAATTGAAACATAACTTTATTGCATGACAAGTGGCACTTCGCAGAGTACGAGGGAAGGACAGTTCCCTTAAGGCTGGGATAGGAAACCCCCAGTCCGTGGGTCAAATATGGCCTAAAGTTGGTTCCAGTTCCTGAATCTGATCCCTAAATCCAGTCCCTTCCCTCGTGCACAGAAGGAACATGCACAGGGGAAAAGCAGCGGAGATGATGGTGCGCATTCAAAGGTAGAGGCTGGATTTGTAGGCCAGATCCATAATCCAGACCCTCCCTTCTCTTCTTCTACCTTGAGTGCCCACCCAACTGTACACTGTGTCTCAACATGCCTTCCTCGCATCTCTTTGCCACATCCCTATCTTTCTGTCCATCACACTCTGAAGCTCTGCTTCGATTTAATTAAATCGAAGTCACTACGCTTCGGTAGCGTTCAGACAAACAGCGAAAACCAAAGTAGCACTGCATCAGTTTCCCTCCTAGATGAGATGCGATGATCACTGAATTATGGTCACCGCCATCACGCTAAGACCGCTTTCTCACAGTGCTGGGAAACGGAGCTCTGTATCCTCTGCACGATCGGAGGGCAAGGCCCCTCGGTTTTGTTTTCCCATGAGACAGAACCTGCACTGCATTTGCCTCCCGGAGTTTTTCCCAGAGCCAAATGCTGCACATATTGCCCCGTGAGAAAGCAGTCTAAGGGTAATTTCAGACGTTACGATACCACGGTCACCCACAGTGAATCCCCTGTGGTGGCCGTTCGTACCGTAACGTCTGATGTGATTTCCGCCAGATGTTCACCCCAGTGAATCTGGCGGGAATCACATTGACCACGCTTTCGGACCTCCAGCCGCCTGGATCAAACCAGATTGAGGATCTGTCCCACTACTTATTTGACTGCCCCTTTAACCGAGGATATTAGCCAAATTAGCCAAAGGTGTGCCTGTGTTTAGGAACTTGTGTGAATTTATCTGGAATAAGAATATTTTGTATACTCTGCATATTGAATTACTGAATTATAATTTAAATATGAGTGTTTTAAGTTTTAATGCTGTAACGCAATATAGATACTGGGTGATTTCAGACGTTACGTTGTCTGAAACCACCAGAGTCAACCGCGGAGGGGGTTGAAAGCAGGTGAACGTCGGTTTGCGCGCATCCAGATGTTCACCTCAGTTAACCACCTCCCGCGGTGAACCTAACCACGTTTTGTTCTCCTGCACCATGGCGGCGAATGAAGCGTGGTTAGGGGGAACCCGGAATGCGGTGAAGGAAAAGTAACATCTGTTACCTTACCTCCACCGCGGTCCAGAGTCCTGGCAGCGGGAGTGGCCAGTTGACCACTGTGGCTGCCTGTCTCGGGGAAGGCGGGCGGCCGGGGAGCGCAGGGGGTGGGGCCGGGTGGCCGCACTGTGCATCACGCGGCCCCTCCCCTTCCAGGAGGGAGGGTTGCCCAACAGACGTGATGGGCAGCAGCATTGACCCTGGGCCGTGGTTGGGCGGTCCCCACGGCCGGGGGCAAAGGGGCGAACGTCTATTGGCGCCCCCCTTCACCCCCGCCCGTGGTCCGAACGACCCCATGGCCCGGGGTCAATGCTGCCGCCCGTCACGTCTGAAATCACCCACTGTGTCCGTTATCTTAATTTAAAGCCTTGTTAAAACCAATGGTTGTGACATTGAAATAAACTGAACTGAACATAAGTCAAAGCAAATCATAAAACTACTTCAAAATCCACAAGTAAAACATCTATAACCTAAAAGAGCTATATATAAATACATAAATTAAATAAACGCCATGTAACCAACCAGAAATGCATTTGCATCTTCACTGGAAACCAGGCTCTCTCATACATGCCCCTGGAGTAAGTGCTTATTTAAACATCCAAACAGCTGAGAAACATGATTCATCAGCCACCCGATCTGTCCTGGATCAAGGCAAGTCCAAAGTGACTCATGGAGTCTCCAGTCAGCTTCATTCACAGTGTGCGCCCACAGACAGGGAATGCACAGACCAGGGGAAGGGGCATGGACATGTGTCATTCTCAGGAAGGGAATGGGGTGGAACGAAGGGACTGAGAGGGATCCACAGTCACTGTATTTACCCCATTGGTAGCAATGAACACAAGTCCCTGCCCAGAGGGTAGCAGAGGTTTAAATGAAGTAACTTCCCCTGACCTTGAGGGACGTCTTGAGGATTCAGGGGGTGCATGATCCTTTGCACTAGCAATTAGCATGAGCCTGCGCTATGGTGGACAGAGCCGCGGCTGCCGCAACGCCACTTGGCAGGACATTCAATCTCCTGCTGTGGCCCTAGTTGCTCGACTGCCCCAGACAAAATAAATGTAGCCCAGTCAGTTTCCCCACTGCTGGAAATATCTCTTGGCAATACAAAGACCCTCTGCTCCTTTCCCTAAATCACTTGCCAGCACAGGCACCGCCCTCCTACTTCCGCAGGAGAAGGGAGCAGAGATACTCAAGGATAGATAACGATGATCTGGCCCACCCTCTTTCCCTTAGCTCCACCCCCCCATCCTGAGCACACACCCTTAGGCACCCTTGCCCCTAAACCCTGTTTGGTCAAAGGAGCTTGTATCCATTTTCAAAGTGGAGGTTCCCCAACTCTCATCTAAATCAAATTTGATTAATTGGTCAAGATTAAATGTCACCACATGCCATGAAGCCCCCCCCCCCGCAAATTAATGCTCATCACGTCATCGGCAATCCCTCACAGCTGAGTAGGATTGTCTTCCATACATTGCCTTATTTACGGGTCTGAAGACGGCGAACAAGACCGATCTCGGAGTGACACATTCTATTACACTTCGGGCATGGGATTCCAAGTGAGGGGGACAATTCTGAGTTTGATGGTCCAGGACACCTTGCTTTCACCTCACCTGTTCTTCCATCTCCTGTTGTCATGAGATTTCAAAGTATTGAGACCCTTATTGTAACAGACCCTTCCTCCATTTGGGATGGTCCCGGGTGATGGTCTCCCATGAACTGGCATCAATGTCAGATTAGCCTTAAAGACGTCCTTGGAACGGTTCTGCCACAGTCCTGCCCATCACATACACCACTAATAAACACAAACCTTTGCCTGAGCGTGATGCCATTTTGAGACTTAAAACCCTCATCTTCTGTTTGGGGGAATTTTCCTACCCTGGGGGCACATCTCTTGCAAAAACTTGCAAGTTAGTGGCTCTCCAACATTGCCCTTTTAGGAGATTATCACCTGCACACAGGCACACAATATCCCCAAAGGAAAGTTGGTGACCATTAACTTTTGGGGGGGGTTGAACAAAAGCCCTGGGGCAGATGTCTACCCCAATGCATTTTACCTATGTAATGTTTTTTTCAATAACAAAAGAGGAGGGTTAAATGCAGACACACACACACTCTCCTCCCGGTTTCCGCCAAATATTCTGGGTTTTAACACGAGTCTCCAGGCTGCAGGGGAGGCCCCGATTTCTCTGGGTCGGACAGAGGTGCTCCTGGCTAATCTGGAGGATTGGAGCTTGGGAGGGGGGGCACACCATGCCAGTAGGGGAATGGGTCATAGGGACCTTCCCCACCCCCTTTCCGACATGGCTCTACCTCTATAGAGCACCATGACATTCCACAAGGGCAGGATTGTGTCAGAAAAGGCGCATGGCAGCCCTTTGCTCTGCCCCCTTTCTGACATGACCCCCACCTCCTCCTGGAAGGAGGTGACATTGCTAAGGAGAGGGCCAATCAAAAACCCATGGGCTGTTTCCTGCGTGAGGGAGAGGTAGCAAGCAATGAGAGTGCTGCTTCAACAGCAGCGTGACAGCAAATTGGAACTGTTGTTGCTTTGTTTGGGCAGCCAATTGGCTCTACATAAAAGTGCATTCTGTGCAGTTTAGGGGGCCAACTGTTCACATGGCTGTAGCCACCTTGCTCCCAGCTCCTTTAGGGCACTTTGAATTAGCAGCGAGAAGGGGACAGCAGTGTAGCTGGCGGAGGATGAGCTGAGCTCCCTTCTTAATTCTAGGCCTCGGTAATCCCCATGGGGAGATCCAGCCCTTTGCTTGAAAGCTCTTTGGGGTAGGGGAGAGGAAGCTTTGGGTGTTTTTAGACACACGTTTCTCCTGGATGTTTGCTGTAACACCCAGAACTTTCTGTGTCTAACTCACTCATGCAGATCTTTGAACTTCTGCGTGAAGCTTCTCCCAGAACTTGTGTGTGTGTGTGTGTGTGTGTGTGTGTAAAAAAGGTTCTCATGGTAAACGGCTTTGCTCCAGGTAGCTGTGCTCACTTGGTTTCCAAGTCACATTTACAGCTGCAGCTACTTTAGGCTGCCTCAGGGCAGTGTGTGTGTGATGAACGCATCCAGGAACTGCCTCAGGGCAGTGAGTGTGAGTGTGTGTGAGAGAGAGAGAATCCAGAACTTACTTGTGGACTTGTAAACCCAGAAAAGTGAAACAACCAGAACTTTAACATGTGACTAAAAATGTCCTTTTTTCCCCCTTACTCCCCATCAGCACCAAGAACTTGCAAGCAAACTACAAAACGTGAGCAGAGAAAGGCAAGTCTCATAGCCCAGTGCAAGATTAAAATAACTCAAGACATCCATCTGCTCCAAGAAAGATCACCTCAAAATAGGTTCCTCCATGTGGGGGTAAGGAATATAAATAATCCTCCTGTAATTCACATAATAAAACATTCCCCAACAGGAACAGAGTGATATCAACGAGGGGCTCATAGGAAGTCTTGCTCACAGCCCATTACCCCCCTGCCCCAGCAGCTGTCTTTACCTCTGTCTAATGCAGCCAATGGGCAATAGTAGTACTATTTATCACAGTAGCCCTGGAGAGAACAGCAATAAGCCAGGTCGTGCTAAGGGCACAGGGTATACAGTTACTGGAACAGATGGGTGCAGTGTGACCTTCAAAGCCCATTGAATCGGTCCAGGTGACAATGGAACATACTCTCCTCATCCTTTGCTCTAGTTTGAATTAGTTGCACGAGGCCAAAAATCCCATCCTGCTGCATTCACACAGGAGCCCACTCGGAACATGTGCGTCAAAAACGACAAGGGTCAGGCTCTCTCTGGCTAAGTCAGTGCTCACTAGGATGATGCAGTTAGCCCTCGACTGCGTATGAAGGCTCTGGGGCTTGAGCTCCTGCCGGGAATCAGGAGAAGCAGCCATGGGAGTAACTGAGCTAAAATTTGCAGGCGATGCTGAACCACATCAGCTAGTACACACCAACTGCAAGAGGAGGAAATTGGTGTGTGTGTGTGGGTGTGTGTGTGTGTGTATGCACGCATGCTATAATTACCCCCATGGGTAGGGCTCAGAACCTCCTACATAAACCCCTTCCTTTCCTTGTAACCAAGCACGTAACATCCCTGTGTTCACCTATGTTCCCTCCCCTCTCGAGATTGTGAGCCTCTTGGGGCAAGGACCCATGACTGTTCAGCACCAGGCTCCTTGCTGGTGTTATATGAAGCCAGAGGCCCCAAGACCAGAGGTCATGTGAGGTGGGAACACAGGATTCCTCCTCTGACCATGCTGTGCCTGCTGCAAGTGACCAGCAGCACAAGGACAGGCAACGGAGGTGTCTCCCACAGGCCCATGCTCCCTGGGGTGGCTGCGTTCCCTGCTGTCGGGAAAGAGTACAGAGACACCCCATTCGAACCCGGCTGTGTCTCTGTACAGGGGGACCGGCCTACATACCTGTGCCCTGGGCTGAAAGGAAGGGGGGCTCGGCCATTTAAATTGAAGCAGAGGCTGAGCCATGAGAAATATTCCCAGTAGAACTGTGCATCCAAAAAGATGCCAAAAGTTCAAATTGGCCATTTCAGGGTTGGAAACAAGACACCAAGAGTGGGGGGTGGGATAGTTTATTTGGCTTTTGCCCTGTGCTGGTCATCATCTAGATTAAATTTTAAAACCTCCCCTCATATATTCAGCTGTAGAGAGACAGGCTAGCCCAGTGGCCAGGGTATTGGCTGGAATCTAGGGTTCAGTTCCCAGCTCTGGCAAGTTCCAAGGGAGACTGAGGGGACTGGTGGGGAGGAGTGTGAGACTTTGTGGAAGGCTGTGGGCTCAGCAATTTATGTTTTACAAATTAAGCACTACCTGTGCCCCACCCAGAAGGGATCCACGGCCCAACTTGTATCCAGGACGGGGGTGCTGGAGCCTGGCCTACTTATTCCTGAAGAAGGGGCAGCTGCTACAACAGGTTCTGGGGGCAAGGGCTGATTTCCTTTTCCCCCCCCAAGAAGTGCTGGTTCACCCATGATAGGGTGTGAAAAGGGACAGGTGCTGTTAGCCTCTCCAAAATCACCTTCTGATAACAGCAAGAAACAACTACTTTGATGCAATTTCCAAGCTCACCACTCCACTTTGATACTGTTCACACTACAGCTTCAAACAAAAGGGTCATGACAGGGTTACTCTTACACTTTGAAATAAAGGGTTCACACTAGTTACTTCAAAGTACAACAGGGGGGGGGGGGGGGGGGGGGAACGTGCTCCTTTTTCAGAATACACATCTTTTTTTTTTTACTCCGGCAGAACTTCAGTTTAGAGCTCCTGACTTGTGAACGATTCAGGAGTACAAGGGATGTAAGGCAGACCAACAGAGACGTAGCTGTTAATTGGAATTTGGTTGAAGTGCCCTGCTCCCCGAGGCTTCTGCGAAGAGTAGAGGGCGAAGTGTGGCTTGCAGAGGCAAGGACCTCTATGGAGTTTAGACCTGGTTAGTGTCCTGGAAAAATGTTCCTGGCAACCCTACTGCAGAAGGCGCTTCCAAGGGAATGGGGGCCACAGGGAAGGGGCAACTAGAGCCCCCGCCAATTTGAAGGCTGGCCCAACTGCCACCGCTGACAGCAGTAGCCCACACACATCCCGCCCTGAGTAAGGGCTGGCATAGCATCCAATCCTGCTCAATCACAAACACAGAATTAAAAAGAGGGACAAGGAAGATTCTCACATAGCTTTCAATGCGTTTATTAAATTCTTACAAAACAGAATACAAAATTCTGGCATCAACAGTTGTTATAAAGGAAAAAAACTTCGATTGAGCTGTATCAGTTCACCTGGTACATAACAATAAAGTGCTTGTTTTTTTTCATTTTTTTATTTTTTAAAAGTTTTTTTTCTTCCTTTAAACCAGCCCCCCTTGCTGGGTGGGGGGCTTTGTATTGTACAAACCCAACAGTGCGTTAACGTGACTTTATGTCAAACCAGCTTTGGCAGTCTTCATCAACCGTAACGGGAGAAAAAAAAAAAGTTTCTCCTGTATTGATTTTTGTATTTTATTAAAAAAAAGAAGTTAGATTCACAGTAAAAAGTTTCTAACCAGTTCTAAATTGAATGAATCAACTTGGGGGAATGGGAGAAAAAGCAACAAAAAAGTCAAGATTTCCTTTTTCCACCCCAACTAGAAAAAACACCCTTCCAAGTTGAATGAAAAATAAAAAAGTTTCCAAGATGAACGCTTTACAAGGAAAAGGCTTTTTAAAAAAATACAGTAAAAGGGGGAGAGTAACTGGTTAAAACAAAGGACTTTGGCAAGAAATGGGTTAAAACAAGAACGGGAAAACTAAGTGCTAGGGAATTAAGGGCAAAGCATCCTCTTTGGAAACCAATCCTGGAGATTGTAACCTAGTGAAAGCGTATGCCTTTTGGGGGCAGGGGGGGCATGCCCCTCTATTAACCAAAGCGTACACCTGAGAGAGATCCCTTTCTTCCCTTGTAGCCAAGGAGCTCTCCTGCCGAGCACCCGATGAGTAATGTGGTTTGATCCTCCGACCACTTCACTGAGATGCTGCAGGTTAGCTCCAGCAGGAGACAAGGGGGCATGATCCCACAACTATTTCATGCTAGCAGAAGTTCAAGTGGAACAATTGGAACTCGCAACATTGCCAAGAGAACAACCCAGTTCTGAACAGCCCTGAGGATGATGGGAACTGGCATGGCTTGTACAGATCATTGCACTAAGTGAAGACACAGGGAGACCCTTTTAATACAGAACGTCTAGGTAAACCTTGCCCCTTGACCAGGGGCTAAGCCACCGGCCGTGCCTTCTCTTTGTTTGGCAGTGTCCTGATTTAGCTACCTTTTCCCTCCTGAAAGAGAGGGACCTCTCAGCCCAAAGCAGACATTTAAAGTTATCCACTTCTTATGCACACCTCCTGGACCCTTCCTCAGAGCGAACAAAGAGGTCCTTGCAAAGCCGATCTAGATTGGCTTATCGTTTGTTGTGCAATTATCTCAAGGAAAGGTTTTCTAGGACTTCAAACCACTTACTCCAGAGTAGTCCTATTAAAGGGGGGGGGGGGTCAGCAAGGGAACAAGACGTTTTCTTAAAGGATCACAGCCTAGAAGAAGCTTCCCCTGGCTTTTCCTGAAAGCTAGAACAGTCTTGCTATACAAGTGAAACGTGAATTGGTTCTTAAAGGAGTTAAAGACCTGCCTTCATTTGGACAAAGCTGCTGAAGGTTCAACAGTTCTGCATGGCCAATGAAAATGGGATGTTCTCCCATGTCTCTCCCCTACTCAAAGCCAACAGGAGTTGGGGATGCCTTTTTAGCATATCTCCCTTCATCCTACTTACAGGCTGGGGGCTCCAGTGAAAGCCAGGGGAACTCCCACAATCTGTTCCCCCACCCCTTTACCAACAGAAAAATTCAGATCCTCTCTTTCTCCACAACGAAAGGACAAGCCCAGTTCACAAACCCAGTCCTAGCTGCTTCAACCTCACTCCTTTACAGACCGCCTTGCAGATCCCCCGAGTAGGAAGTGGGGTGTCCGACTCGCACCCAAGGCCCGCCCCGCAAAAAGTCTTCAAAGACAGCTGCAACCACCCACAGACAGCACTTACAACCGCTTTTCACAACAGCAGCTGTGGCGTTGCATCCTGGACATCATTCAAGTATACTTCTTAATATAAGACAACAAGGAATTATCTATAACTGATACCAAAGCATCTTCGAAACATCCAGTGATCATCTTAACCCCTAACGTTATTCGCAATCCCTCTCCCTGAAATAAACAAAACATATTGCATAGTATTGCTGTCACCAGTCTTATACAAATAATTAAAAAAAAGAAGATACCCAGAGCATATTTCAAGAAAGCATCATTCTTAAAACCAAATTTAAAAAAAAAAAAAAAATAAGAGGAGAGAAGAGAGAGTTAGAAGGGATTCCCCGAAATCCTCCAGTTCTGCATGTTTGTGATGGAGGGGGGAGCACATTATTTTTCAAGTCTCCACTTTTAGACAAAGCAAGTTAGCAAGGGGTAGATTTCCCATGGTCCTGATGACCTCAAGGCAAGTTTTATTCCAGGGGTGGGGTGGGAAATCATTCAGCTCCACTCAATTTAGTGGAGTTTAGCACCCATCGTTTGCACCGGTGCAGCCGGGTAGAACGTTCCGCCCAACTCTTCGCAACCGGGCAGGAGGGGTTGACATTCAGAGCCGGACGCAACGCATATTTGTTCAGATGAAAGGCTGGCCCTTTCATACTTAATAGCTTCGGGGAGAGAATTGCAGGTTGGATCAAAAAAGAAACGGGGTGCCGGCTCGTCAAGCCGACTGAAAGCAAAAGCTCCCCCTTACGCAAGACAACAGTGGCTTCTGCATCCCCTCTAGGACTTCTGCAATTAACTCCCATCTCTGTGACTAACAGCTTTTGATTTGTTAGGAGGGAGAATCCAGTTTAGATGCCTTTAAAAAAAAAAAAAAAAAGACCTAAAGAAGTTCCAAACACGCTGCTCTGCACTCCCCAAACCAGACCAAGGAACATCTCTTCTACAGAAACATCTACAGGTCTTGTGGTCTTCTCACCTCTCCACACACCATCTCCTGTTTCACAAATTGGTCCTCTTTCCCCCTCACCCCCATCTTTGCCTGTCCTCAAAGAGCAGCATCAAGATCCGTCTTTAGCTAACACAAGCTTTTCAAGCATCTAGGACCCACCTCTGCTTCAGCTGGTGGACAAGACGCCTTCTCTTGGGTTTTGCCAGTAGGGAACAAGCCATCTGATATCCTAAAACAGAATTCTGCCAGGCAGCTTTTCTCCTGCAATGAATCCTGATCACATCTCTCCTCTCTCAAGAGAGGAAACCACTCTGCAATAACCGGCATTTTATTTTTTAAAATAAAAATGCTGCAAGCCATGACATTGAGCCCTTCAAACTACTCCCGAATCCCACTGAAAACGCATCATCTGTCTTGCTGGCTAACACACCTGCCTTCCAGGAGGCTTGGGACAGGAGCCAGAGCCATCAAGAATATATATTTATTTTTAAAACTTAGCTCACTTTGCATCATTAAAGTTAATTAGCCCCCACCCAAGATGGGGAGAAAAAGCTTATTGAAAACAAAGTATTTTTTTTGTTTTTGTTTTTTAAAAGCACCAGATTATCCCCAACGAAAAAGGGGAATGGGATTTGCCCGATGTTGGGAGTGGCATCACAAAAAGGAACCACATCTGGCACAGCCAATGCTACTGCTTCCCCCTACACACGCATACACAAATATCCCTCGGATAACGCAAAGGAACTCTGCATTCCTGTTTCACAAGCCCAAGGACCACAGACCCCATTTCCCACCCCCACCCCTGCCCTGTCTCAGACAAAGCATCAAACCCCAAAGAGGAACTCCATTCCCAGCCTCCGCCGACAAGGGAGACTAGCAGGTAAAAGCCTTGGCAATCTTACATCCAAGGGGGCAAGAGAGCTGCTTCACCCCAGCCCTTTGACATTATCAAACCCCTTGGAGCAGCAGGATGCTGGCTGGGGGAAAGGGTGTGGCGCCAGGGGGGGAGCAACAGCATCCCCCCTCCCGCCTGGCAAGGGAGAGGAAGACATTTCTCACAATGCCTCATTCAAGCAAGATCTCCTTCAGCAGAGTGCAGCAATGCTGCTTAAATCCACTCGTATGGGTGCAGGGGGCCCAGCTTCAAGCTACTGGGGCAAACGGTTCTCGCCAGACTTGCCCCCTTCTCCCATGGGGCCCACCAGCCACCACAAAGCCAGGAGGATCCTCAAACCTCGCAGGGTTGGATCCCAACCTTGGCAGTCCCCCGTGCACAGCTGCTTCCGACCGAGAACCAACTCAATCCCCTCTCTCCTCCTGCCTGCTGAAATACTGCAGCCTCCTGTCCTGCTTTGGAGGCTGCACAGAAAGGTCCCGGGGTCAGCGGGATGGATATGCTTTGGGGTTTAGGACTATCCCTGGCTCATCCCTTTTTGAGAAGGGCACACAGGAGACCCCTCTCCACTCATTCCGATACATCTAAGGCTGCAACCAGAAATTTGAAGGGGCCTCCGATTCCCCCCCAAACCCTACCCAGGCCCCACATGCTGCCGGGAACAGCGCCATTGTCTTGGCACTGTCCCCACTGCCTGCCAAGCTCTGCTTCTCCTTGGAGAATCTGCGACAGCACCGTCAAAACAGTGATCCAAGTCATGAGTTCTCCCTCTGCCTTCCCATGCAGGCAGGAACTTCTCCTTCCTGCCTGCCCACCTCAGCCAGGGCATACAAGGCATGCCCAGTTGGATCAGGGCAGGAGAAAGCACTGGGGTGCCAATGGGTGTGTCTGTGAGTGTGAGTGTGAGTGTGAGTGAAGGCAGCCCCTGGCCAGGGGGCGGGTGTGTGTGTGTGTGACACGGGACGAAGGGAGAGAGAACGCAAGTGTGCGCTGCTGGTGGTCAGGTTAGAGAGCCCCTAGTTGTAGGGGGACCCTTTTTCTGGTTACATAACTGCATAGAACAGATGGTTGCAGCTTCAGAACAAAAATTTGTTAATGGAGAACTATCCTCAGCTGAAAAGCCGCAGCCCAAACTCAAACAGAAACCTGCAGCCAAGCAGGAGAGCACACGTTAAAAATGCTACTTTTTTGTGTGTCAAAAGTAGGAACAAGGTTTTTTCTCCCCCCCCCCCCCATGGTATGAAACGAGCCAAACACATCAAAAGCAGCTGCTTACACAAATAGTCCTTTGGTGTAGTAAAGAGGACAAACAAAACAAAAAAAATATCAGAATTTTCCCACCTCCCACACGTTTGTTTGCCGGTTCAACATTCCCCCCCACTCCTTGCTCTGAGGGAGGGTGGGGAAAATACCATTTCATCTTTCTTTTTAAGAGGGGAAAAAAAAAAAAAAAAAAAAACCACAGAGAAAGCCAGACGTACAAGATCAGCCAGACCTTGGAAACCAGCCAACAGGGGAGACGTCTGATCTTGTTGCTAGCAAAGCAACAGTTTGTGGGTTTTTTTAAAAAAGAAAATAATAAAGGACGCACAGAGACGGCACGGACGTATGTACAAGGGGGCAGGGCAGAGAGGCGGTGGCGGCATCGGGGGTAGGAATTCACGCGCGATCGGCCACCAGCACCAGAGGCGCGACCAGGTGTTGGCTGCCGGTGGCTACCGCCACTTTTGTGACGCTACCCTTCTGCCTCCTTTTGGCCAGCTTGGATTCCGACGGGGGAGACAGCTGCATGGAGCATGAGGTAGCTTTGATTACAATTGGTCTGGTCTCCTCCTCCTCCTCCTCGTGCTGGGTCAGCTGCCGGTTGACGGCGATGGCCTCGGCGGCGAAGGAGGTGAGTTCTTTGGCACTGCTGTTCCTGCAGGGGAGAGGAAGGGAGGCAGAGGGGTAGGATGGGAGTGGCACGGCCAAAAGGAGGGGCTAAGAATTTGAGCGGGAACCCTAGATTTTTTAAAAAAAAAAAAAAAAAAAAAAAAAGGTTCGCACTGCTTTAACTTCCTGATCATGCAAGAGCCAGCTAGAGCCGTGCATGGGCTCAAACCAACAAGATCTCATTGCGCATGCTGGGATGCTCAGAAAAGGGGTGTGGCCATTTATTTATTCATTCAATATCCTTCAATCCTGCCCCCTCCTGCTCACAGAGGGGGACAGAAAGGGCTTTGCCTTGCCCCTTCAATGACCACACCCCTTGTCCAAGCGCCATGGCATCAATGCTCGGAAAGAGACGGGTCAAAGCAGCTCCCCCACCCAAGCGGGAGCCTTAGGAGAAGGGTGGATTGGAGTCCAAATAAATTCTGCCAGCATCCTTGGGCCCGAGCCCTACACAGGGCTGCTCTGACCTCATAAAACCCCTTGATGGTCACGGTGCTCCATGAGGGAGGACATGTCGGGAAAAGGCCGGGGGGGGCCTAAGGTAAACCCCTGCCTGCCTCCCGATGTGATGTCACAGCACTGCACGGGTGGGACCACTTACCCACAGGAGCCTAACCTAGGGTGGCCCATAGATGCAAATTTTTCCATGACGCTTATGACAAATACATGTTGCAGGGCCTGCCTTGGCACCTAATAAAAGTATTTTTCGTAAGCATCCTGGACAAAATTGGCATCTACGTAGACTAAACCCAGCTCTGGACAATGAACTAAGCCTGACAGGACTCCACGGTCCGGTACGCAGGGCTCTAAACCCAATGGGTCCAGCCGGGTCTTCCGAGGTCTGGCTTCATGCGCCTGAACCTCTATCCTCGGGAGCTAAAAGGCCTTTGTTCTTTTAGCCGGCAGCCAAATGGGTGGTTGAGCCTGCTGATTAAGCCACCCCCACACCAGTAGAGGGAGCCAGAGCACCACTCTGGGCACAACCCTCTTCCCAGACATTAGCACCGAGGATAGCAGCTTGTGCTCATGGAACGCGATATCCACGGTTCAAATCCCGCACTTGACAAACCAGCCAGGGTTATTAGGCTGTACCTGTATCGCACGGCACGGATCAAGCCCCCTGAATTTATGAGACATACCCATCCGACATTAACTCAACGGCCTATCTGGGATGAGCTCTCTAGTAACCTTCTAAAAATCAATGGGGCCAATCCCAAGCCCCGCAGATCCTGCACGCACCACCACCGGACGCCATGCGGAGATCACCCACGTGCACGTGCCCGCGCAGGACCAACAGGGCTTGGGATCGGCCCCAATGACGGAACCTTTTCCTTCCCATGGGCTATAGCAAAAATTTGTTCAAGCTCTGCAGGCTGTGCGGGCAAAGGGAAAGGGGAGGCTGACCAGGGTCCAAATCATGGATCTCTGCCATTAAAAATCAAAAACCGCCTATCCTTGGGTGCATGTCCTCATCTCTGCCACCGTTCCTCGCACTCACTCTTTCACAGTGCTTGAGGGGTAGAGATCGGAGCCCATGGGCCAAATAAACTTTTTTGGCCACATTCGGCCAAAAGGTTCCCCAACCCCTGCGCTACGGAGGACGACAATATTCTAGGGAGGGAAAGAAAAGATCCTGAGGGCAGAGCTGACTTCAATCCACCCGATAAACTCCAGCTCCAGGTTTTCAGGCTAGCCTGACCGTGCTTGCTTGCAAAAAGGGTTGCAAGGAGGGGAGGAGAAGCTAACCTCAGGGCCGATGAGATCAGAGTGTTGCCATGCAGAAGGGTAGCATTAGATCTCCCTCCCCCCCCCAACAACAAAAAAGCTGAGCAGTGCACAGACACCTCCACTTTGCGGGACCGAACGGAGCGGGGTGTTCAGAATAATGTCTCCCCGTTAGAGGCAAGAGAGACAAAGGGTTCACTCAACTCTGTAAGATGATTGGAGTTGGGAGCGTGTTATCCGGAGCGCACTGGAAGAAAACGAAAGAGAGAAGGTCAAAGCCAGGCATTCCCACATAGCTGAGCTTCTCCATGTTAAGGGGGGTGGGTGGGGGGGTGTTGCTGCAAAACCAGGAAGGAGAATATGAGAGAGGCTTCTAAAAGCACAGGTAGGAGAGAGAAATGGATCAGGGAGCATTTACTCCCTTCCCCTAATATTAGAACTAGAGCAAACCCTGATGAAATGGGCAGTAGGGTTAAACACACCCTCTCCCTCCCCCCTCCATGTTACACACTGTTAATCTGTAGAACTCCTTGCTACAGGATGTTGCAGTCAGGAGTACAAGTGGGTTTCAAAGGAAGAGCGGATAGGAACAGGTGTACAGCTTCACCAATATGGCAAACCCCCTACTTTATTTAGAAAGGGAAGATACACAAATAGGCTATTTATACTTCTGTTCTTATCCTGCCCCTCCCACTAAGGTCCAAGGCTGGGTATAAAAGCCATACAAAAATAGATGTACATACTAATATCCCCGGAGACACCCTACCCCCCCCCCCCCGACATACACACACTCACCACGTTCTAAGGTAGTAAATAAGCAAAACAAAAAAAGGAGAAACTAAAAAAATATTTTTGTTGTGATTTTTTATTTCTAGGGTTTTTGTATGTCTGTAAGAAGCCAGCAGCAGCTTGGGTATTCTCCTCACCCCCACCCCAGCCCATTCGGTCAAAAGCCCTTTTCCTCTGACAGTTCTGAAGCGGGCGGGCGGACGGACGGACAGTCAGGGCTCAGCTCTAAATCCTTGGGACTGGAGGGGGGCGGGAAATGCGGCTAGCCGGCTACCTTTCCCCTGCATCACTATTTGGCCTGTTCAGGCATGGAAATTCCCCCGTGTTCCTTCTCTGGGTGAAGAGACATAACGCTAACTCCGTCTGAGCGTGTCTCAGGCCTGCGGCAGGGCTGCAGAAGGCACCGATACAGCCCTGCCACGGGCCTGAGAAACGCAAGAGCAGAGTCATGCGATAGGCCTGTTTTCACGTTCTAACGGTCTGGAGGCCACGCCCACCAGCTTCCCAATTGGTCCCAGCCCTCCTTATAAAGGAGGGCCGGGAGCATCGGGGGTCGACTCCTCACCCTTTGGGCTCTAAGCCCCACGCCTTGCGATTCTACTGGGTTTGTCCCTCGGCTTGTAGCTTTTCTTATTTTTAGTTTGTGTTCCACACGTTTGCTCTTCCCCACTTCGCTCGTCTTTCCTTCTCCCTCCTGTGCCTTGATGCGCGCCCCCTCTCACCGGTTCCCCTTGTTGCGGCCTTTCCTTGCTGCCTCCCTTCAGTTCCCATAGCCCTTCCTTCCCCTAGAGTTTGGAGTTCAGTGTGCGTTTTACTGCCTTCCCTGGCAACACCCGTTTGCCTTGAGCCTGGGTTCCTTCTAGTCATGGCTGTCTCCCTTTGTTTCCCTCCATAGCTCCTTCCCGAGTGCTTGGCTCCCTTTCATAGTTGCCCTGTACCCTCATGGCATCCGAATACTTGATCGTTCCCCTGTCTAGGTTTTCATAGAGTCTGGCTGAACGTTGTGCTCCCCCCACCTCCGGTAGCTAACCTGGTTCCCCTTACTCTCTGGGTATGTGTTGTTCTCTCTCTTACTGCACCACTCCCTTTGGACCGCTCGGGAATCTTGACCCTCCCTGACAGGATTCCTGAGCTCCTGTGTGCTGTCCCCTCTCTCTCCGTCTTGAGTTTCCTTTCCCCTTCATCTCAGAGGGGTTTCTATCCCTTGCTGGACATCAAGGTGGTATCCCTGATGTTCTAGGGCTGTTACCCCGGAGCCCAAGGGACCATTTAATCTGTTGCCCTGGGTTCGCTACCCCTAGCTATTGTCTTGGTGGTGGGTTCGCTACCCCTAGCTATTGTCTTGGTGGTGGGTTCGCTACCCCTAGCTATTGTCTTGGGGGGGGGGAATGTGTGTGCGAGTTCTGCCCTAACTTCCCCCCATCCCTCCCTGAGGGGGGCACTAGCTTCCCCCACAGGTTCCCCAATACACAACACACCTCCCTTCCAATTGTTGACATTCGTTTCCCCGAGTTGCCATGAGCAACCCAAAAAGGACGCTGCAAGCCACAGGCTGGGGACCAATGACCAGGCCCAAGGCATTCCCCAACATTTACCCAGCCTCCTCCGGTGAAGGAAAAAAATCGGGGCCAGCCTCACCCCAGGGAGACGCGGGCCAACTGCCCTGGGGCAGAAAGGGCCCCACCCCCCGAGTGTGGCCCTGCGCAACTAGCTGCTCCAGCTCAGCCCTGCCCCTCTCCCCCTGCCCCCCCACTCTCCCAGAAGCATCCCCTCACAGAAGGCCCAGGTGGAGCCATAGGCGCCTCATTAGCGCTGCAGGTGTCTGGGGAGGGGTGGAGAGCGAGGCCCTTGCTCGGCAGCACCCTTCCAGGACAGAGGAGTTGCGCTGCTGTCAACTACCAGCTGCATAGGGCACCCTTCTGGTCCCCGACCCCAGGCCCTTCCCTGTCACCTGAAGGGGATTCCTCAGCCTCCCTCAGTCATGGGTCCCATTGCCCAGCTAGTTCATTATTGAGCAAGAAGCCACGTTACCCAGGATTCTGTGCAGCCAGCCCCCAGATTTAAGCCATTAGGCGCTTCTCGCGTCTGCGGACTGATCGCCGGCAGCGAAAACCGAAGCAGAGGGGGGGGGGGGGGGGGGGGGGG
>QEPC01008752.1:7958101-7971493 GCA_003113815.1 Sphenodon punctatus | reverse complement strand
CCCCCCCCCCCCACACCCCTGGACTAGATGGCGCTTGGGGTCCCGTCCAGCCTTCCACAGCTCCACAAACCCAGCCTTGCTCACCTGGCAGGTGGGGCAGGCTTCGCCGCGGTCCCAGCCGCAGTCGGTGCCGCAGTGCCCCACGAAGGGCGGGTAGCCGCTCAGCATGATGTAGAGGATGACGCCCAGGCTCCACAGGTCACAACGCTTGTCATAGATGGTCGCCTCCTCGTTGAAGGCCTCCACGACCTCGGGAGCCATGTACTCTGCAGAGCCGCACTGAGGGAGAAGGAGACCGCAGCAGGAAGGTTAATCCCGGCCCACCCTTGGCTCTCCAGGCAGAAAGACTTTGGGGGGGGGGGGGGGGAAGGGGGTGAAGCCCATCTGCCAGGGCGATCCAGACTGGCCTGACGCTGGTTTAACTTTCCAGCTGTGCCAAGACATTACTGCAGCACCAGGGGGCGCCACAGCATAATTCTTAGCATCTTAAGTGGTGTCACACTGCATCAGACCAGTAGCACCACCCAGCCCAGCATCCTGTCTCCGCAGTGGCAGCTTCAGCTCCCTCAGAGACACGCCCAAGAGGTCGTAATGCAGTGATCGCATCCCCCGACAGTTAGGGGTCTCGTTCCTTTGTCTCGGACCTAACCTCCAAGAACGTATCCAAGCCTTTTGGAAAAACAAATCCTACTGGCCTTACTGGCACAGCTTAACTGTACGTCGAGTGGAAAAAAGTACTTCCTTTGGTTTGTTTCACATCTGCTGCCCCCTAGTTCTATTAATATGATTAACGTAGCTCCAGCAACGTGGTTGGGGCTGAACAGGGGTTACTCAGGACAGGTCCCTGTTGCAAGGGGTCTTCAATCGAGGATGGACAAGGAAGGGGGGAAAAACAGATTGTGTCCATTCCCACTTTACGGAGAAGGAACCGAGGCAGAGAGACAGTGACAAGGCCGCTTCTTCGTGGCTAAGAAGGGGATTGAAACCCTGGTTTCCCAGGTCCAAGTCCAGCACTTTATCCGTTATGCTACGCTGGATCACTGGCTCCGCTGGGACCAAGGGGAACCAAAGTACTTTTGGACCTAGCTGGGAGAGTGATTTGCCAGCATCCCCTGTGGCAAAGCCGGGGGAGAAGAGTTAGCAAAGGGAGAGGGGGGCGGAACACCCTCTCCCCCCCCCCCCCCCAACATCGCCCGATTGTGAACCCAGTGATCTCTGGCAGAATTGGACAGGTACCAAAAGGTACTCCGATTTACACGAGCCAAATGTGCCGGCGCATCTACATACATCCCAAGAAGCCAGCGCTGAACAGGAGAAGGAGGCTTCAAGAGACCCTGTTTCTGTACAAGAGGGTCAGCCATGCTCGCCCCCAGAGGACAGAAAGAGCAAACCAAGGACGAGCTGCTCCTCTCTTTGAAAGGGTAAGAGTTGAGCAGATAATGGGGTTGGACTTGGACCTGGAAAGACCAGGGTTCAAATCCTGTCTTAGCCAGAAACTAGACAATACACCCCCTGGAGGTGCTGTTGGTACCTGCATGCACCCCAGGGAAGGTTTCAGATCCCCACTGCTTAAGGTGCCAAGAGGCATCTTGAGCAGGGAGAGGGAAACCTCAGCAAAGACTTGGGGTGAGCCCCATCTGCTAGAGCTGTCCAGACTGGCCCAACCCCAGCTTAACTTTCACCCTGTGCCAAGACACTACTGCAGCGCCAGGCGGCACCCCAGCACAATAATCCTTACGTATCCTGGAGAATCTACACATCCTATTAAGCAAGGGTGCCCAGTAGGTCAGCCAGGGGGGCACTCTGGGCTTCTCAGTAGCCTGAAGGCAGCTTCCCCATTCCTCAGCCCTACAGGCAACTGGGCATCCCTGTGCAGTTGCCAGGCAGTGGACACAGACACCACAGCCAGGGGCTGCTTCCATCGCCAATCCCCTGCCTGCATGGCAGCTGGTTGTGTCAGTTCCTGTAAGTGTCCATGTGTCTCTGGGGTGGGGATGGGCGTGTGGCTTGGAGCAAGAAGCCCAACTTGAGCGGTAGACCATGCTAGGTCGCTGCCTCAACACAGGAGATCCGGTGCCTGGTTAAGTTTGGCTCCCCCTCCCCTGCTGTTGAACGAGCACGCCTGCCAACGCTGCCTGGTATTCCTCCCCTGCCTCCCAAACCCAGGCCAAAGCAAGCAGGAAATTAGCGGTTCTGCACACCACGCCCGCCCCCCTCCCGGAACTTCTTTCCAAGAAGCCCTTTGATGGGGGAGGCAACAACAGCCAAGAGCTATAAACAGAGCCGGATTTTTCCTGGAAGGGCAGCACATGGCAGCCCTGTTCTCTCCTGCTGGGATCCTACCCTGCCAACAAGCAAGGGGGGGGGGGGGACACGAGACAACTCAACACGGCTCCCAAAGGGAATGAGGCTTAGAGCAAAAAAACAACACACCCAGGTCTCCCCAAGGATACCTCAGCACAGGGCATCTTGATTACATCCCTGGATACTCCTCAGCTTGGAAGACTGGGGCCAGGGAAGGAAAGCAGCAGTGATCTGCAATTTACCCATGCAGAACCCCAAGCAGACCCTGTTTCTTATCTGGGTGGCTTCACAACTCCCACCAACCAAATATCAGGGCTTGTTCTCACGAGCAAAGGTGGTTACCCTGAGGTAGCTACCTCCCTCTTTCTGTTCCCATGACCAGGGGTAAATGTAGGTGTTCCCTTCCCCTGATCTCCCTGCTTGGAAGCTTACAAGGAACTGCCAGCAAAGAGTTGGAACAACATCAACAAGGCAAGTGCAGGGGGAGGAGGGACAGTTATTTAATTACCACCTTCCCATGCAGAAGATTGCCCTTTCCAAAGGACATGCCTCCCTTCCCACTTTAATCCCACTTTTCAGAGGTGGATACCTCTCCTGTAACACACACCCTGCTCCTGGGAACAAAGGAGAGGTTAAAATGAGGTAGGAGGTACTTCTCTCCAGAAAAAGTGCTCACAACGACAAGCCTTAGATAAAAGGTCCCTCCCTTTTAGGGAGGTACATCTAAGTGTTTTATCATTTCAATTATAGGGAAACTGAGGCACAAGAGGGGAATCAGATTTTACAGCACAACAGGAAATCTATCCTGGTTTTCCCAGCATCTTGAGCCACAAGATCACTCTTTCCCCACCCACCCGGCTCGGTCTGAGTCAGGCCTCCATTGCTAGTTCCAGTCTGACCAAAATCAAGAGCTGTAATAATCCTGCACCCATTAAAATCAATAGCCTGGTGACTTCAACGGGCAACGATGGTGCCTACAGATTGCACATGCAATGCTTTAACGGCACCACCCTGAACAGGAACTGGATTGGTAGCACAGTCTTCTAGGAAAAGTTAAAATCATCATGACTCCCTTCCCCCCGACCCAAGGTTGCACAGTGGCTCTTGACTACAGCGGGAAAGGCTTCTGTGCGGGGAAAGCCATGTTCCTGTCGTAGGAGGCGGTGGGGTATACATTTTTAAAAATAAATAAATAAAATAAATAATTTCCAGATCCTCCCTACAAATAAGAGGGTGACAGAAATACCCAAGTCCTTGTATTGCCATCAGGTGCTGGGCTTATTCAGTCAGTCTAGCTGGCTGGGAATTCGGACCCGTCTTCGAAGAGGGCCAGTAATCCTAATGCCCAGAGGCCGTTTTGCCGCTAGCCAGAGACCGGTGGTACACGTAAAAAAAGAGACCTATATCCTGCTCCCCAACCGCCGGCGGCGGCTGAATACAGAAATTGGCTGGAAACCAACTAGATGCCAAAAACCATTCTAGTCCATTTTGGCTCTTTCCCTGTTCTACAGCTGGAGAGCGCCCTCCCCACCTGCAGCACTTGGAAAAAGGGGGGGTGGAAAAGAGGTAGCATTTAACCCTAGCCTCCTCCCCCAAAAGTCAGGGCGCACTCCTGGCATTTGGAGAGGCCCAGGCACACCAAGGCTAGTATGACTTGGAGCAAGTCGCCAACTAACAAACAAGGTTGTTTTCTACCTGCGGGGAGTTGAAAAGTCAGACCAGCCGTCTAAGCCGGAGAGAGAGAGAGAGAGAGAGAGAACCCTCCTCTATCGGTTACACCATCTCTTCGGCAAACAGCAGCCTCACGGGCCAAGGCAGCCCCTGGGACTGCCCGACACCGCCTGCTTCCCATAGGGGAGGCTGCCAGGCAACGGGGTGGGTCTTTGCCAGGTAGTGCCATCACCTTGAAGAGCTGCCCCCCCAGTCCCATCCCATGGGGAGTGGGGGCAGGGAGATGTCAGGGAGACACAACGGGGCAAACGCCTGGGGAAGGAGCAGGGGTTCCTGAGCCCAGAGGACATCCGAATTCAATGCCTCCAAAGGGCCCTTGTAGTTAGGGTGGCCATAGATGCATGTTTTTCCAGGGCACTTATGAAAAATGCATGTTGCAGGGCCAGCACTGGCACCAATGCAGGCCCTGCAACATGCATTTTTCCATAAGTGCATTCCAGGAAAATGTGCATTCGGGCCACCCTACCTACTTGCAGCCCCCAGCAAGCTCGAAGACGTGGGGGAGGGAAGAGTTAAAGAACCGATGTCACCACCGCCGCCGCCGATATCTCCAAGGCCAGACGGCTGGCCTGCCCCTCCCCCTTCCCCCAGCATGCCAGGACTCATCTGGGGCTTTCCAGATCACGTGACCCATCAGCCCACACAGACCTCGTGACGGGGAGAGACCGCAGCCATCTGATCAAAACCGCCCTTCACCCAGACAGCGGCACAACAGCCGACACCGAACCCGCTGCTAGCTTCCCCCGGGGCCAGGGGCCTGCCAGAAGGGGGGGGGGTAGCTTCCCCCGGGGCCAGGGGCCTGCCAGAAAGGGGGGGGGCAACTTCCTGTAGCCCCTTCCGTGAGCAACAGCACAGGAACCGAAAGCAGAACTTTCCACTGAGAAACACCGCCAAGGAGGGGAGACATAACACGGACCAGCAATTTTTTTGGGGGGGGAAATGGGCAAAGGAGTGGGGACAAGCCCCGCCCCCTCCCCCCCCAACTGACCATGTCCCTGGAAAGTGCAGCCGCTGCAAATCCCAGCAACAATGGAAGCCCCCCCTCCCGCAGCTGCGTGGAGCCCTGCGCTCTAAACTCCACCAAGCTCACTCCGGAGGCAGGAGCAGCCTAGGGTAAAATCTCCCTTGAGCCTCCGAGGTGCTTCCTGTCCTTTAGACCCTTCCCCGCCCATCGGGTACAGGAGAGGCTTGCAAGCTTCCCAGCCAACCTTGCATCAGCCGTGAGCAACGCTGCCCTCCTGGGGGCAGAGCCCAAGTTGACCCGGAGGAGGAGGCCAGTAAACAACCCAGGGGCGTGGTGGAGTCTAAGTCTGGGCTTGATAACCCGCTCCAGGCTGAGCAGCAGGGCCTGCCTCCCACAAGAAACCAAGGCACCTTCAGCAAACCCTGCTGCTGCTTACAAAGCCTCCCCCCCACCCCAGAGGCTGGGGGAGGGGGGGCGCACACCTCTGGCTCTCTTGAATAATGGTGCAGAGAGAAGGGCACACGCTCTAGGGTGCAGCATAAGCAAGCCAACATCATGGATTTCTCCCTAACCTAGGGTGGGCATAGATGCATGTTTTTCCAGGGCACTTATGAGAAATACATGTTCTGCAGGCCCTGCCTTGGTGCCTTAGGCAGGCCCTGCAACATGTATTTTTCATATGTGCCCTGAAAAAAATTGCATCTCTGGCCGCCCTACCCTAACGCTGCCAGCCAGGTCAGGACTTCTTGCCCTATTAGTCCTGGATTCCCACAGCCTCCCCCAATGCAATTCTTGCTCTCTCAGGCTAGTCTAACACACTCCCTCTGCCCCCATTCTATTCTGATCCTCAAGGGCACACAGAGAGAGAGAGAGAGAGAGAGAGAGAGGAATCAAAATATTCCAGCCCCCACCTCCCTGCAGCCGGCATCAGGCCCAACTCAAGGCCTTTGCCCCTCCGGTGAGACTGCAGCACAGCAGCTGCCGACTAAGCCGCCTCCTCCCTGCTCCCCAACCACAGCTCGCCTGACCCACTTCTGCCAGCAAAGCCCGCCCTCCCCCGGCAGCCAATAGGGCCAGCTGTTGCTATGGGTAGATTTTTGGTGCTGCCCCCCCCCCCCCCCCCGCTCGGCAGCAAGTGGCTCAGGAGCGAGCGAGCAGGTCAGGTTTAAAAAAGCATTATGTAACTCGAATCCAGCTGCTCCGGCGGCGTCCGAGAGAGGGGCATGAATTATACATCCTTGCAGGAGCCTGGCAACGAGCGAGCTTCAAAGGGCTCTTGGGCTTTGATTACCCAGGGCCTGGAGAGCACTACCCACCCACGCCCTATCTTACCCCAACTCTGCCCAAGCCACCTGAGCCTTTACTTCAGGACTTGCTAGCCACTGGACTCTCTCTCTCTGAAGGTAGGGTGGCCACCTAGGCACGTTTTAAAGGAACCCTTCTGAAAAATACATGTTGCAGGGACCTGCATCGGCACCTAAGGTGCTGTTGCAGGGCCCTGCAACATGTATTTTTCAGAAGGGTTCCTTAAAAATTTGCATAGGTGGCAACCCTAAGCACCCCTCTCTCTCTATGTTCCGACAAAGCGTTAAAGCAAAGTAACTACTACACTCTGAAAGCAGCGGAAGCAATACTACATCAATCTCCCCCCACCCCAAACCGATAGCAAAGATCACTGAACTGCCGTCGTCACCCTGGGAAGCATCCACACCAACAGTTCCTTCAAAACACAAGCCAAAAGGAGGCCGTACTTTTTCCTACTCCGGAATAAGGTCTGCTCAACACTCCGTTTGTGAAAACAACTTCAGGAGCCAAAGTAAAGCCAGACACTGATGTAGTTCAACAAACCCAGCCTCTCGCTAATGTGACATGCTACCTCCCTCTCCCATAGACCCCTTTCCAACACCCTCCACCACCAAGCCCTTTGCTTGACGAAACCCCAGACCCACAATCCTCCTCTGCTCTCCCTCTTGTCTTGGCTTCCGTCACACCAGCCATCCCAGCATGCTTTGCTGCACCGGACAACCCCTCCAGACTAACCCTCTCCCAGGAATACACTGGACCTAAGAGCCAAGCGTTCAGCACACTCCATCTCATGCCCGTTTCAAACCGAGCTCCTCCCAACATGTTATCGGACGCTAAACCAGCAAATAAATCGGTTAGTCGCCCTGACTTGCATAGACAGGATGGGGGGGTGGCATAAAAACATGACAAAAAAATAAATAAATGCTGGTGCCAGAGGGGACACAGAAAGAGACCAGCTGCTGCTGCTTCCATGGAGAAATAAGTTTGCCAGTGTAGTTTAGTGGCCCTTAGCAAGGAGCTCATAGGATGGCCTTGACCTTGTCATTGTCTTTTGTCCTCAGTCCCCACCCTCTATCTGTAAAATGGGAATAATGACCTACTCACAAGGTTGCTGTGAGGGGGAACTAGGTAAGGATTTTAAAGCACTCTGAATTCTGAAACTACTACAGAAATGTTCAAATGCAGCCACCACCACTTAGGGGAGAGGAGTATCTGTTATGGGTGTAATTATACAGAGGATGCATCCCCCCGGCCACACATTTCCTCCCTCCACAGTTCCAGGGTCATGGAGGGTACAGCTTGTGGGTTTTGGGGGGGAAAATCCAGCATCCCTATGAATTTTAGCCCAATGTTTTGCCACTGATCTGTGGCAGGAAGTCAAGACTCTTGCCACAAAACACATAATCCTTCCCTGAATTTTATAAGTAGCCCCAAGCTTCCCGTCAGACGGCCTATGGGTCAAGCCGTTCCCACAACGGGACCGACAAAAGTCACACCCACCCCATCCCCAAGAAAAACGACAATCCAAAAAGCAGAGAGTTCACATAAGGAACACTTACAGGCGTGAGCAGCTCTGGGGTGGAGATAGGGGAGCAGTCACCGTTCAATTTAATCCCGCTTCCCAGGTCAAAATCACAGATCTTTACTGGGGAAACCTTGGGAGAGGAGAAGAAAGGGGAGGGGAGAAGAGGGTTAAAACAGCCAGATTATTGAGCAGAACCTGCGGCGCCTCTGCTGGCCCCCCCACCGCTCCTCCCCAAGCCCCTCGAATAGCATTGCCCCACGCCAGGCAGCACCGCAACGGAGCGCACCGATAACGTTACAAGGCCTCCGAAGGCAGGGGTTTTGCTTACTGGAAACGGCAATGGGATCGGTTGCCAAAGAGCACAACGGAAGAGATTCCACGGCCATTTTCAAAAGCGATCCGGACAAGCATCCGTTTGTGAGGCGATAAGGCAGGGGCACGAACCTCAGGCCTCAGAGGCCAGACGCCGCCTACGGCTCGTTTCACGTGACCGCTTTCTAGCGCCTGGATTTGGCCCCTACCCCTAAGCACTGAAAGACTGTGCTCAGGATAGAGCAGCAGCAACAGCAGCCTGCGGGCAAGCGTAGGGGACAGAGCCATAATCTCAACCCTTCTTGGGCCACCGCTTTCCACAGCTTCTAGGCAGCCCTCGGAGCATGGACTAGTTTTCAAAGCGGCCCCTGGGAAGGAAGAGATTCCTAACCTCGGCTGTAGGTGGAGGGTAGCCTCCCTTGGGGCAGGGGGGGGAAGAGAGAAAGAACAGGGTTGAAATTGTGGGGGGAATTTTTTTATAAGGGACCCTATGGAATTGCATTACACTAGCCAAAAGGAAGGTATCACAAAATGGAAGACAGATGAATGCTGGGTAATACTCATTCCTAACAGGAGTGAGTTTTAGCCAGTTAGATAGAAATCATCATGAGGCTGGTTTGGGTTCCGTTTCACACCGCAAGGCCTGAGAAACAGCTCCATGCCGGATAAGCCGTGGGACAGAAGGACGCCGCTCTGCTCTTCCTTACAGCGGATAGTAAACGGCCTTGCAGCTGCGCTAGTTAATTGGCTTTGTTTAGGCACCTTACTTTATAAACAGTCTAGATTATATTGTTTTGAGAATAATTTGCTTAGTAGGTAAACAATTGCAGTAACCTCCCATTGTTGTACGACGCTGTCTTTGACTGACATCTCTGTATCGGATGCATCTTTGTAACCTATATGCATTTTGGGAGGAGCCAGGCCAGTCTGCTTCCCTGAGAGGATTCAGTGCTGCTCGCTCTCTCGCTCGCTCTGTGCTTTGAGATCAATAAAGAACCTCAGACAGATTTTATCAACAGCGCGAGTATAAAATTTTCCTCGGCAAACAAGTTCCTTCCAACACACAAATTCTACCATTCTAATAGCAGCACCCACTGAACCAGCGGGACACTCAACCTCCCGCTCAGTTTCTCTCATGAAAGGTCGCAGCGAGCCTGCATGCTAAGATTAAAACTTCTCAGTGTCTTGATGCATCTCAAGGGGCCAGCGTAGAGCACGGGCCAATACCCACCAGGGGGAAAAAAAAGTCACAACAAGCAGTCCCTTACGCCAGAAGAGAGATCCCTCCCCAGAGCCAGCCCCAACTGCCACCAAGCCAAAAAACAAGAGGAGGAGGAGGAGTTTGCAACACACGCTCCGGCTGCCGGGTTACCCACCTGATTGGAACTCTCACAGAGAATATTTTCAGGTTTTAGATCCCGGTGTGCTATTCCTGTCAAAACACAAGTAAAGATAACCTCGTCAGCAGGAGGCAGTACTTTCCACAGGCATTTCAAAAGGCTTTGCACCTTCCACAGCGAGGGGCGACAATGGGAACTGTTTAAGGAAGTTTGGATTTATATCCGATGATCCTCGGATACGCGGTACTCTGCAGTAGTGGTTCTAGACTACTTCCCACTTCCTTGTCTGTGGTATTATGTGCCCCTTCCCCCCCCCCCACACCCTTTCGTTGCTATTACCTCAACTCCCCTAGCTTGGAGCTCCAAGCAGCCAATTTAGCAAGAACTCCAAAATGGCGTTGGCTTGCCCACGTCCTTGACGCCTGCAACCACCCATCAACCTCGGCGTGGATGCCATTTTGGAATTCAGCCCCTAGCTGAACTGCAGCAAAGCTAGGGATTTGGCAGTTGCATCCCCGTCGTTTTATATTTCACACCTCGAGTTGCCACTTTTCAGTGTAGGACCACCACCACTCCACCCCAAAGACTACCACAAAGACTTTACCCTTATCCTTGCAACATGGACCTGCCTGCTGTCATTCTCATCGTAACCAAGCCAAGTACGTGCACTTGAGACCTCACATCTTCATGAATGTTAGACCCCTTGTCTCTACCTCTGTTCCCCTTCCTAAGTCTCTCCCCAGCTCCTGTCTCTCAGATTGTAAGCCCTAGGGGCAGGGACAGTGTCTATTTTATTACTTTGTAAAGTGCCAGGTACACTGCTGGCGCTATATAAATGTTTGTTAAGAATAATAATACCACAGACCAAAACGAGAGTCTCAGGGGTCAAATGGCAACCCTATCCACACCCTCAGCTTGAGAACCACTGGTGTAAGGTAATCACAAAAGACGCTTCAGTGGGACAAACACAAAGCTCTGGGTGTGCGAGGTGGGGCAGTTTCCCTTGATTGGGCAAAAGGCAGTTGCCAAGAACTTCAATATCAGGGGGTCTCTACCCCACAAAGCCTTGAAGAATGTTCTTTAGTGGCCAAGGCATTCCACTAGGCCTTCTTTCACTTGGCAGGTTATGGCCGTCAACAAGAAGTGGGAGTCTCCTTCCTACCCCTACTCCCTCTCCTCGTTTCTACCCACCTTTGTTGTGCAAGAAGTTAAGGGCACTGGCTATGTCCTGCACCACCATGCTGGCCTCCAACTCATTGAAGTGACGCCTCCTGTGGATATGAGTCAGGATGGAGCCTAGGGGGACAGAGAGAACGCAGCCGTTAGCACCAACTGCCTTGCGCTCGAGGTCTGCAACCCAATCGGTCCCACTGGACTCGGGTCAGACAAATTGTCAGCCGAGACGCAGGCCTGGCTTCGTGCTGCTGGGGGTGGGGGGACAGACCCCTGCCTGTTATTGAATACTAGGCCATCATGGGGCTCCACAGGGCGGGGCTATATCAGCAAAGGGGCAGGGTTACAGCATTACCCCACCCCTTTCCAGCCTGGCTCTGCCCCCACAGAGCATCCTACCACATTTGGCCCGATGCAACTGGGGGTTGGGCTGAACTCTTCCCAACATGTAGCTGAGATTTTGGCCTTCCCACCAGAACCAGATTACACCTCAAATCGCACAGGAGGTGCAAGAGACTTGCGCAAGGCTGGAGCCGTTGCCAAAGCAGCTTCAGGAAACCTTCAGTGGAACTTAATACCTTCCCTTTCCCCCTGCAGAAGCCCCGATAAAGACAGCGTCACCTGGATACCTACCTCCTCTCATCTTCTCAAACACAAGGTAGAATCGGTCTTCCTCTTCAAAGAACTCTATCAGCTCCAGGACGTTCCTGAAGAGAACGTCACAGGTCATCTCTGGACCCCCACACGTCTCCCATTCCTTCCCCCCCCAAACCATCCAGTCTCCCCCCCTCCCCCCTAGAGAATGCACAAGCAGTAGGAGAAACCAGAGTACAGCCCTCAAGAGCTGGAAACCTACTGGTTTCCCAGCATTCCACTGGATGTTTACTCTGCTCCCTTCTTAATGACTTGGTGCTAATTGGCCATAATTGCTAGCAGACATTCCCCTCCTCAGACGGCAAAAAAAAAAAAGAGGCACCACTCAGCATCCAGGTGGTAGCCTAACTGGGAATGCAGCTGCAGTTGGCATCTGTTAAACCGGACTGTCTCTAAATCCAGGGCGACACACGGAAGGAGCATCCCCACAAGCATAAGGCCCCTGTAAATAACCATGTTGCATGCACACACAGATCCCTGTTCCCAGGGGGAAGCTGTGACGGGGGGTGAAGGCGGGAGGGTGTTCATGAAAACATGCAAACGCCTGTGGTAACCAAGTGCTGTCTTGCCGTCATCAGAGCATTTAACCCCAGGCCAAGGTGCAGGGCCAGTTTCAGGTAGATACGACCAGCACGCAACCGCAAAAGGTGTCCAATGTGCTGGAAAGTCCCCACAGGAGCCTGGGACCATTAATAAATTTGAAGCGATAACATCGAGATGATCGGCGCACACACCCACCGATGTCAAAGTCAGGCTCGTAGGGCCTCACCGGGGCAGAAGGCAGCTAAGGTGGTTGAGTCACTGAAGGATTAGCTCCCTCCTGCAGTTAGCCGACTTCCACTCAAAGGGCAGCAGTCGAGGAGATTAACTGTCCTTGTGAGGAGTCTTGTAAGAAGCCAACCCATGAGGCAGCCTGAACTGGCCCATGTGCAACCCCAGAGCAGCGGAGATGGGTCCGAGCCTGAAAAAACTTAACTGCAGGGTAGGCTGCGAGTAGGGTGGCCACCTAGGCTAGTTTTTAAGGAACGCTTATGAAAAATACATGCTGCAGGGCCCTGCAACGGCACCTAAGGGTCCCGTTTCCCCCCACGCAAGCGAAGGAGTTCAACACAACCCCAAGCAGTGCCAATAATGGAGTCCCCCCGAGAAGGTTTGCTCCCTGCAGCCCCCACACCGCTGCCCCCTTGTCCGCCCATACCTGTGTCCTTGGCACTGATAGAGCATCTCCACCTCCCGGAACACCCGGCTTCGAATGTGCCCCAGGCGCTTCTCGATGATCTGAAAGGGAAATCGGGGGAGACTCAGCCATTGCATGAGGAGGGGAGCATGGAACGAGCCGAGTCCCCAGGGGTGGCAGCAAAACGAGACAAGCCACCCCACCCACCCAGCCCCCAATGCAGGGAGATTCAACCCATCCAAAAGCCGGCTCCTCTTCCCACCCCACGGTACGGATGATGGATTTGGATCCTACCAAGCTCTCCTTTCCTACACGGATGGGGATTCAAAACAACCCACAGCTCTCTTTGCTGCACTCGACAAGGGAGAACTCGGACAGCCCCAGGCCTCTGTTGCTGGTCGCAGCGAGGGGAGTGGAAGAGCCAAACCCAAGTTGATTTTTCTGCCTCTCTGGCTTTAACTCAGATAGACCAAGCGGTGCCTACAGTGTCATGCGTGTCTCTATCCTCCAGAAGCCAGGGCTGGGGCTCAGGCGGTAGAGCGCATGCTTTGCGTGTAGAAGGCCCCAAATTCAATCCCTAGCATCTTTGATTCAGGATCTCTGGTAGCAGCACGCCCGGGCGAGGCCTCTGCCGGGGATCCTGGAGGGGCTCAGGTAGCACGCCCGGGCGAGGCCTCTGCCAGGGATCCTGGAGGGTCTCGGGTAGCACGCCCGGGCGAGGCCTCTGCCAGGGATCCTGGAGGGGCTCGGGTAAGATCCTGGAGGGTTTTGGGTAGCAGGCCTGGGCGAGGCCTCTGCCAGAGAGCCAATTTAAAACCTTGCTTCCCTGTCAGCTTGTGACAATACTGGGCTCAGATGGACCATTGGTCGGACTCAAGTTAGGCAGCTCCTTATATCCTTGGTGCCC
>QEPC01008752.1:7940667-7957588 GCA_003113815.1 Sphenodon punctatus | reverse complement strand
GGGGGGGGGGGGGGGGGGGGGAAGGCATGTCTGAAAGCGGTCATAGTTGGGCAAGCGCAGTACTGTGAATAAGGAGACTAGTTCCATTTCTGGAGGGCCCAGCAGATTTATCTAGGCCTCAGTCAATAAGCCATTACCCTACCTATGCAAGGGAATAGCCACAAAGCTTAGTTATTTTGCAAGTGCCCAGAGATCAGTTTCTCATCATCTATCATTTATGTAGATTTTTAGAGATCCAAGGGCCTTGCGATCCTTCCCTAGTCCACCCGCAACACCCTACGGTTGGCCAGGGGCACCGTCATGGACGTTTTGTCAGTTACCCTTGTCCGTGGGTGCACTGGACAGCATTCTGCCCCCGTCTTGAGGAACTCCCTTCCCCGGAAGGTTTGTTTGAGCCAGAGCCTGGCTAGCCTCAGATTAGATCGTGATCTCTCGGGCAGGGACCGTGTCTATCTTATTCTTTGTAAAGCACCAGGTACATTGCTGGCACTATATAAATGCTCATAATAATAAGGCAGTGCAAAACTTTTTTTTATTTAGGAAAGCATTTGGCAGGCGGAGATAGGTGGGTTTGGGGGAAGGGGAGGGGTTTGAGGGTGTTTTTATTGTATGAACTTTTAAATGTTTTAAATTGTTTTCTGTGTGCGCAATTGCAAGCCACTCTGAGCCTTATGAGAAGGGCCACATCATTTAAAAAAAATACATAAATAAAAAATAAACTCTGAGGTAGATTATTATTTCCATTTTACAGATGGAAAAACACAGGCCGAGAAGCAGCCATTTGCCCAAGGCTACCCCAGCAAGCTTGTGGCCAAAGACGGAATGTGAAGCTTGATCTCTCAAGTCCAACAGCTTATCCGCTAGGCGACGCTGCCTTGGAGAGATCGAAGCGCGTACAGGATTGCCACACAGCCTACTGCGAGGGTCACTGCCAAGTCACCCTTCTCTAGCCAAGATTCCTTACGCAAGGCTCCGTCTCCCAGGGAACACTGCTTTGCATTATTGCAGCAGACTGCATGAAATCAAGGGGGAGGGGGGGGAGGGGAAGAGCTCAGTTATTTTCGAAGCGGACTCCACTTTGGCATTATGATGCCGAGCCGCTTGAAAAGGGCTGTATTGTTCCTTGCTTGGCAAGCTGCCTCCAGTAAAAGCAAAGGACGTCCCCCAGAGGGAGGCTGTCACGCTGCCAGCTAACAGCTGCTCTCCTCCAGGAGGTTAGAACCTCGACACCCCCATCCCTCTGCACGTACCAGATGCCAGCGCATTACAGCAGCCCTTCCATTGGATACCAAGAAGGAGCCAGTAAGACTCTGGCTTCCCCACCAGCCCCCTCCGCCTGTGCTCACTCGCCTGTTCCAGTTACACCGAGCTAACCGCCTCCGAGCCTGTGCCAGCGTTGCACAAGGCCACATACTTCACCATTTCACTGGCTTGGCTCCTTTTTAACTACTTCGAGGGAGTTCCGCACAGAGGAATCCGTGGTTAGGATCAAAATCAAGCTGGAGAATCCTGTCCCAGCCAGGCCCAATATTAATTGCTACTCTGTCTCTTGACAAGTTTATTTTGGAGCCCCCCCAAACATTAGGTTGCTTTTAATTCGCCTTGGGAAGAGGAGCAGTTTTGCTAATGGGAATGGCCTCGCCTTGTCCAATTCTGTTCCCCGCCTTGATACCAGGACGCTGTCTCCTTGGGCCGAGATGCCAGATACCAAGCATGAGAGGCTATTACAGTAATGGACACTTCCTTCCATAGTTCTCATCGCATTCAGCATGCAACAACAACTGAGCCTCCGAGTTCCCCTGCAAGGTAAGTATTCATTCCTCTGCGTTTCAGTTCTGTTGGGATTAAACCGGTCGCCTAAAGTTGGGTCCGGGTCAGCGGCAGTGCTGAGACAATAACCCCAGGCTTCTTGAAAGTCCTACATCTCATCCATGAAACCACCCACATTCCCCCCAGCCTGGGAACCCGATGGAAGCAACTTCAGCTTTTCCCTGCAGCATCTAACATAGGGGATCGCTTGAAACCAAGATGCCTATATTCCAAGGGCTTGCAGGATTTACAAGTAATTTACACTTTGCTTCAAGCCGAAGTTTCTGGGTTTGGTGCAAAGCCACCCCAGGGCAACATCCTCGGACCTCCGTCACGCAGGAGATCAGCGATTCTCAGCGAGTCGCGTCCCCCTCCTGCTGCTTCCACCCCCATCTCCTGTTCCTTACCCTCCACGCTGCAAGGATCACCTGGCCACGCCCAGGCCTAGAATTTATTTATTTTTTTAAGTTGGAGCCCAGGATTGTTTGTTGTTGTTTTTTTTAATTTAAATTGTTTGTCTGCCGCACAAAAGCCGAAAGCTGTCTGACTAGAGAATCGTTGTGTTCTAGTCCCTTCTGACCTTTGAAACCTACTAATCTAATCTCAAACAGCATCAGAATCAGGGACAGCTGCGTTAGGATCCGACAGCGCTGCAGGAGGGCCCTGGGAATTACACAGCATGCCCCGTCTTGCCAGCAAACAGATATTCTCAAGAGCTGCCCATTCCCCATTATCTTGGTCTGACCTCCTTGCGGCTGAGCTGTGCACCACAAAGCAATTACCAGGGCCCTCTTCCCTCTCATTGCAGGGAATACAAATACCGACAGCTCTTCTCTTGATGCAAGACACCCTCACCTAGGCTATAATGGACACCGCAGACCACGGGGGTATTCAGCACCTTGCAGAATTAATCCAAACACACCAGCTGGGGCGAGGCCGACACCACTGGAAATAGGACAGTGAAATTTCTACCCCCCATAAAATGATCCAGAGAAAACCCATTTGGCTGGACAGTGACCACTAACCGGATGTGACATGGATGGCAACAAGGCAGACTGGGCAAAAAGGTGGGGAAAACTGCCCTCCCAGCTGCAAGGCGTGTCCCACAGCCAGACAGCCCTGCGAGAGGCTCTGGCAGGAACAGGACTCGAACCCAGGCCTCCAGGGCCTGAGGTGGGTTTGCTTCCTGCTTAATCACCACAACGGCCTGGCGTACTCCCACAAGCAGCCTCATGCTTGTCAAACCTCACTTACTCCTCGACTGGCTGGATCCTAACTGTCTCCTCATTGGCCACCCTCCTCCCCCCATGCACCCCAAAAGGGGGGGGCGTCTCCTCAACATCGATACCAGCCCATGGGAACATGTCTCCCAGCTCTCCTGCATTCAAAATGTTTCCCATCAGCCCCTGAACTGGACCAGGCTAGGCAGACACCAGCGGGACCCCGGTCAGGCAGCAAGGTCAATCCTTCCTTTGTTTGTCTTCCCCACGCTACCCTTGGGCCTCAAAGTGCAGCCCTCCTCCCCACCCCCGAAAACCAGGCCTTTTTCATCTAGTCCATTCCTAGACAGACCGTTTACAAAACGTGCAGCTTGTTGCCCACGGCACCTTTTAGCCACTTTCTATGCCCCAGGCAGCACCCATGCTTTGCCGAAATTACCAAATAATGCTTGCTTTGTAGCCAAGACCACAGGCACTGTCCCCACCCACCCCCAATCACTGACTAAGATGTACCTCAAAAGAACACACCATCTAAATGGACACAACAGATAAACAGGCACTTTTTTGTTGGGGTTTCCCCCCACACACACACACTTTCCAAGTAGCAACCTATCAAGTAGCAAGGGTTTCACGTGCACATTTTGTGGGGTGGCAAGTAGCTACTTCCGTAGACCTGCCTACACTTCCATCCTTGGGAGGATCTCCCAGAGTACGCTGCTCTAGCGGGAAAGTGGTACACAGCCCCGCCCCCTGAGAGTCCACCACATCTCGATGGTCACTGGAGGATCAGGAGCTGGCTACCGTTTTAATTTACATGCTACCCAACCATGTCGCCCCAGTTTTAACACTGATTTAAGGGGCACCAAGCCCATCATGGCAGACCTTTCACACAGACCGAACAGCAACTTGACAAACGTAACAAGCACCAAGCCCATAAGAGAGACGTAGTCTAGGTTCCACAGATTAGCGGTGCAGCGGAACGAGAACCTACATCTTTAGCATCCCTCCACCAGGGCCAGAGACCCCCCTCGGAGCCCGTACCTTCACTGCGTACTCTTTGTTGGTGATGAGGTTAATGCAGGACTGGACTTTAACATGGGCTCCTTCCCCAAGCACCTCATCTTGGAGCTGGTAAACATCTGCAGGGAGAAGGAAGGACCTTTGCTTCAATACAGAAGATTTGAGGGGGTGGGGAGAACACGCAACGGCCAGAGTGGCTAGCGCTGTTTGGTAACCCCCGTTAGCACGCTACATTCAGCAGTGCCAGTAAAACACCACTTCAAGCAAAATCACAAGGATGAGTCAAGCAAACTTCTTCATCTATGGCATGTCATCCCTTAAGCTGGACGGGCAGGATTTGCAAGACCGTGGCTGCTCTCACTCATTACACAATGCGCTAATTGATTTTTTGCAGAATCAGCCAATCCTCGCAGAGCCAGGCTGAAATTGCCATGACACTGCAGTGGGGTCTGTCTGCAGGAGCTTTAAATCCTGGCTCAGGCATAAACTTAGTCGCCTGACCCCAAAATTAAAGCTGCTGCTGCTGCTGCTGCCGCCGTCTGTCAGGGAGGTGTGACCATGGCCCGAGGGTAAATAGGCCCCTGGGAGATTAATTCTGGGTGGGTGAGTGGGGTCTGAAGGCCCGATGTTTGCGTGAGGGAGGTCTGGGGTTTTAATAGGAGGTGGGAGTTCTGCGGTGCCGACGTTCCAGAGGATCCGAGTCGTGTGATTAACAAAGTTGTGATTCTATGTCAAACCTGTTGCAAATTTGCTTCCCAGCATGCATAGCTATGCAAATCAAGTTAATTATGCAAATATTAATACTCGCAGTGAATTTGCAGAATTTGGCTTCGCTGGTTGCAGAATTTAAGATTTTTTGGTGCAGTCAACTCAGGTCCCTGAATTCTGCAATTTTTGCAATGGGCGAATGCACTCGCCCGCTTTTTATGCTGCAAGATCTTGGGTCGTTGCAAATGTTACCAAATGTGGCTTTGACAACCACCACACATTTTTCAGCACAGAAGGGCAAGGAGTGCATTCACACGTTACAAAAATGGCAGAATGCCTGGTATTATCTCCAGTTTATTAGAATAGCCCATTGTGAATGTGTGAAAGCAGCCCAGCAAAGAAAAAGCCTTCCCAACCCTCCCTTCTACAGCTACGAGCTCTTTCCCTTCCCCATCAGCATGTCCAGCCTTGTGTTTTCAATGCCCGTCAGCAAGAAACGGTCACTACTCCCTCCGCCCCCAAGGGGAGGAGCTTTCTGCAGGGGGGCGGGGTGTCTGCTACTTGCACCCACTCCAACCTCGGTCAATTCTAAGGTCGATCTTGCCCACCAGCGTTCCTCACCTTCAAACCTCCCTGAGAAGCTGTCCGTGGCTCGACACCGTTTCTTCTTCTTGTTTCTTTTCTTGGCATCGGGGATATCAATGGGCTGGCTTGAAGGCATGTCTGTCCCAAGCAAAGACAAAAAGGGGTTAAGAAGGGGGGGGGGGGGGAAGCACAAAAGGTCAATACAGCCGAGTCCTTGGTCTGCCTTACATGCCCCAGCCCAGGGAGTCCCGCACGCTACAACATCCTCGCTTTGCGTTAGCGACACACCAGAGCGTTGCAACATCTGGTTTGGGAACCACCGGGTTAGCGGTATGAAAACTAATTCAGTGCCAGTAATTCACAGGGGGCTTCAGCCACCTTCCCTGCATCTAGGAGCAGATGGGGCAAAGCAGGAAGTGGAGAAGCCGTGACATTACTGGGAGAAGGAGGGTTTACTGGAGAACTGGGGGGTGGGAAGCCCCGCATGCGGGAGACAGTTCTGAGCAGAGAAGCCTTTACACCAGCAGCGCTGGCAAACAATAGCCAGCCTGATCGGACAGCTTCCAAGAGAGGCTAGAGGCCAGTTTTTAACCCCTTGACATTCCTTAAAATTACAACATCAGGAGCAAACCGTGCAACGCACCAGGGCGAGACGGGCACTCAAAGTTGAAGACCGATTCCAGGTGATTTGCTCGGGAGAATTCCAGATCGAATGGGTTCTGGCCCTGCAAGATCAGAGCAGAAGAGAAAGTTGTGGGTCATGTATACCAAGCCAGAAACCCGCCATGCAGCTGCGAGCTTTATCGTAGGAAGGCTGGCCCACCCACTGGTTAAGACAACTCCCACCGCCATCTCTATTCTCTGGCTGACCTTGGGCAAGTCATTTAATCTCTCCAGGTCTCAGTCCAAGCTGAGCGCGTAAAGCCAACAGAGCACGAGATACTCGAACTAGAGCCCTGCCAGCGAGCCCATCCCGATTGGTCCCACTGGGTTCCTCGGACAAGGTCGTCCCATGGGCAGGAGACGCCGCCTCCTTGGAGTGCTACGGCATCCCCTTGTTCCGTGGCTACATCAAAAAGGGGGCAGGGTTAAGGCATTCCCCCCCTCCCCCTTTGCCCACATGACCCCACCCCTGTGCGGGGACAGTGGCATCACAGTGCCCGCTGGGAGGCGGAGCCATCCTGGTTACATTGCACCCGGGATCGGAAGAGTTTGGATTCTGACGGGTCCCAACTCGGACCAGGCTCAAGCTGAATTTTTCAGCTCGGGCAGAGCTCGGATTCAGTCATCAATCAAGGCAACGAGGGCCCTACAGGACCCTCACATGGGTAACTAGGATCCTGGATCATCCCCCTCTCCAAACCCGCCAACAAGCTCCCTGTGAAGCGGATCGTGTCTTCAGTAAATTAGCTGGGATCCCAGCCAGGAAAATCCTGGGAGACCGCACTGGAAGCCACGGTAGCCCAAAGCCCCTTTTCACCTCATTTGTCCATGCAAGCTTATTTTTAAGCTGGAGTCTGACAGAAATGGCCTTCTCTACTCTAGTGACTGGCCTTGCAGGGGAGGCGAATATCGCATACTGCCCAAACACACCCACCCACCCAGGTTGAGCAACACAGCAAAGGGGGGTGGGGAGGGGTCGGTTCCAACATCACTTTTGGAACAGGGCATCTGACTTCAGGGAGAACAAAACGTCCCCCATCCCGTCAACCTCAAGGCCGCCAAGCTCCACTCCATCAAGAGAGAGACCTCAGAGAACCGATGCCAAGCGGGTGAACCACCGAGGCCCTTTCCCCTTGGGACGTCAGGGCCTAGTCACTGGCCTCCAGGGCCTGGCACAACTGAACATGCGGCCTCTGCTTGGCAACAGACTCTGAAGTCAGGGGGAGGACAGCGCCTGCTTGGAACAGACTAAACGGAAGAGATTCCCCAAGCTGTGGAGAGAAGCTGCTCCTGTGCAGCGCCTACCGGGGCGTAACCGAAGCAGGCCTCCATTAGCCAGTGTGCCCAGAGGCCACTTTGCAAGACTGAGGCAAGGCACCTCTCTATTCCCGCCCTACCTGATTCTTCAACAGAAGAAAGGAGGAGGGGGGCGCAGCCGTTTCGCGCCACACTGGGGAGTACAAAGAGCACGGTTTAGGACCGTAGCATCTCGCCATCTTCCCAACGGGCCGGCAGAGAGCCCCGCATGCTGCCATTTCCAAGGCAGAGACATTTATCAACACACCAATGGGGTGATGGGCAAAGCAGCCAGACCAGGCGCGAGACATCTGCTTAAGGGCATCAACCGAGATGGGAACGACCACTTAACAGATGGCACCAGTGGCTAGAGCCATCTTTGATCTCAAACTGTAATCTGAAATTCACGCCTCAGATTACCGAGTTTGGGGGGGGGGGGCTCCCCTTTATCCTTCTGAGGCCCCCGCCCTGCCCTCACATTTTACTCATCACAAAACTGCTTCACTACTTTAATATTTGGAGTGACAGAGCTAAAAAAACCAAACTGTTTTGTGCCGACCAGATATATACGCCATACTTGACAGAAGAGAACAAGGGCGGCAAGTCCAGTCTTCCCACAGGGTGATTGTCACGGGCCCCGTGATTTCTACGACCCCTGGAGGGTAGGTTCTGACTGCAGGCCCGATGAGGCCCTGTCTGGAGTTACAGGAGGACTAGGGTTGCCATAGATGCAACTTTTTCCAGCACACTTATAAAAATGCATGTTGCAGGGCCTGCATCGGCACCAGCCCTGCAACATGTATTTTTCATAAGTGTCCTGGAAAAAAGTTGCATCTATGGCAACCCTAAGGAGGGCAGTGTGTACGTATGGGGCTGGGGGGGAGCACAGTACTAGGAATCGGGGGACCAGGGTTCTAGTCTCCGCTCCACCTCCTTGGCAAGCTTACTTTATATCCATGTCATTTTTTCCCCTCTCTCTCTCTCTCTCAGCAATACCCACCACCAAGATCCTCATGGGGGAAGGCCCTTAGGAAAACAATGACCAGCTAAAAGATCCAGGACACACCACTTCCCTCACCGCCCTGGGAGACTTATTAAACCAGCCGAAACAGCACTCGCCAGCCAAGTGTTATGAAATCCGTTTGGGTGGAGGCAGAATCCTCCCTCAACGCAAAAGGGGGGTGGAAGTCGTCCCTAAACACACACCCCTCCCCCTTTGCCATGTTTGCCGGAAAGCAAGCCAGCTTGGGAGATGACATCAGAAACCGCTGCAGCCAAGCAGAGCAACATGGGCGCAAGCTCCCTCCCCGCCCCAACTGCTCGAAACAGCTAGAAATTTCATGTTGACTTTTGTTTTGTTCACGCCAGTTGAACGCTAGGCGCTTTCGGCCGGCTGAGAGGGGAAGACAACGTAGCCAAAAAAAAGTCTTTGCAAGAGAGAATTTGCAGATTCATGAATTTGAGAGAGGCTGCGGCAGCGGCAGGGGACACATTCGATAGGAAAAGAGTTAGTGGAGTTTTAGGCAAATCAGGAATCGAGATTTGGAAAGGGACTTGCCTCAAGAATCAGACGCTCTCCAAGGCCTCATTCACATACTCCCCTTCCCCCTGGCAAATTCAACCCTTGTGTCTTAATCTCGGTATGCCTTGTAGAAATGCATCCACACAGCTGCTGAATCCCCCTGCAATGACCCACCCCTTGGCTCAGGGTAGGATGGCCATAGATGCAAACTGACCCCCAAAGTTATGAAAAATACATGTTGCAGGGCCTGCATCCGCACCTAAGGCACCACCAATGCAGGGCCTGCAAAATACATTTTTCATAAGCGCCCTGGGGAAAAAATTGCATCTATGGCAACCCTACTCAGGGGGGACAGAAAACAAGGGATCAAGGGGCACAGGCAGGGGTAAGGTTTTCGCACAACGTTCAGAATGTGGGTTTAGTACCGGAAGCCACTTGAAAAGAGCACTGTGTGGATGAGTCCTAGTCTGAAGGGGGTAGGGGGGTATCATGCAGCACCAAATGCCAAGTGTCTCAATGTCGGAACGAAGTCCATTAGAAACCTCCTTATCCAAACCTCGCAAATTCACATCTTTCCTCATTCTAGCCAATCTTGTGTCGTCATCAGCCCCCTCCCAATCGTTACAACTCTTATGCAAACTATTACTTAGCAGCATTAACAGTATAAATCAGAGTGGAGGAAGCTTTTCCCTTCCATGGGCCACTTTGCAAATTAGTACAAGCTCAGAGAGCTGGCTAGGATTCGGGCGCAGAGATGCTTAAGGTATGCTGGTTCCTGCAACGATATTCTGTCTCCCCCTTTTTCCTTCCCCTATTTTATCGTCGTCATAAATCGCTTCGAATTGTTTTTAAATTGTTTTGCACTTCGAGCACCATGTAAGGTTTGGGGGGGGGGGTAGGCTATATAAATAAAACTTATTATCGAGTTCAGGAAGGGGAGAGTACAGATCATGGATCGGTCCCCTACGTCTTCCACCCCTGCTCGCTTCCCCCCTACCCCCCCCCGCACGCGACTCCTTCAGCATGGGCTGGTAGGGGACTGGATCCCTGGGCCAGATCCAAGAATTGGCAAGCGGCCAAATAAAAGGAAAAAAAAACATAGTCCAGATTTGGCCCCCAGACTGGGGGATTCCCCATCATGGATCTAAAGTGAGGGGGAAGACTTGAACTTTCATAAATCCCTGCATTCTGAGCCCTCCACATCAGCCCCATCACTCAGATCCTGGGAACTACACATGTCAACAGCACATGGGGGGAAGGGTGTGTGGTCCCCCCAATTTTGGGGGGCTGGTGGGGGGAGGAACATGCATCCTCTCCACCCACTTCCTGTTTTTGTGCACACACACACACACACACACACACACACACACACACACACGAGTGTTGGGAGGCATACTCAGACAAGAATATCTACCTCTGAATAAATGAGGTTTCTTTCTGCTGTAAGATTTATCCCAGACATTAAATTCTCTCTCCTAGGCACCCCACACATTTCTTCTTTCCTCCATGCCTTTGAGATGTTCTCTCCCCCTTTTAAGTGCTCCCCTTATTCCCCGCCCCCCACGCTCCCCTTACTCCCCGCCCCCCACGCTCCACTCCCTTCAACTTGCAACCAACCCAGTAGGCGTCACCTTTTTTTCCTGAAATTTTTACCCAGCAACAGGTTTCCTGTGGAATGAGGCGGTTACATAACAGCGTCCCCATCACGAGACCAAACAGAAGTTGCATCACTGCGCAGCAGCCAGCCTGGCCGCAGGGCGGGGGGTACGGATACATGCAAAGGCTCAGCGCCACTGATGCGCTGAGCCAATGGGGCTATTCAATGCACCAGCTGCTGCCTCCGAAAGACAAAAGGCCTGTGGCTTTAATAATACACCCTCCCCCCCTTACTTCTGGCAGGTTTAATGCCAGAAGCTAATTCAGTTTTAAATCAGTGCTATTTAAAGCCACTTTCTCCCAAGGTAAAAGCCTATAAACCTCCCCCACCATCATGCCCACTAAACCTGGATTAGACGGCAGATGCAGAAGTAGTTCTATTTCAATATCAGCGACCCTCCCCCCCGCCCGACAAACACAGCAAACACTAGCTGTGCTGTCCTTCAGTGGGATGGCATGCGCCAGGCCGTTAGCACAGACAAATCCTTTCACGCTGCCCATGCCGACACTAGCACACTAGTCACCAGAGGATCATGCTCCATGGTTCTGTCCACATGGGCCCATACGAAGTGGTTTTTAAAAAAAAAAAAAAAGGGGGCAAAAAGCAGCCCTGGAGCTGTAACTCTGCCCCACACCGGTTCCTATTAGCACAGATAGCCCACAGCCCCTGATTATCTGTGCTTGGTAAGCAAGGGAATTACCCCCCTTTTTGGCCCACTCACACACCCCCCCCGGGTGCACAGCAGCAGATCCCAAACTTTCTCAGGCTGTGACCCTACCGAGTGAGGAAAACAATCCTCGTTGCCCCCAAATTTTGCAAGTTTGCCTACGTAGTTAAGCAGATCCAGTCTCGGAGACCCCATTGAGCAAGGGGGCAACCTCACTTTGGGGCTCCAGCCCCTAGTTTGTAAATGGGGGTCACCCCATTCAAAGGGTCACCGCTTAGGATACATTTGCATGAATAAGGTTGATGCCATATAAACCCAGGCCACCTTCCCAATGTCTGAGAGAGAGAGCAAGGCTGCTCCACGTCGAGGTCAGTGGAATCAGGCACAGCAGCTCTGTAGCTGACAGCCCCCCCCCCCCCCCGCAGCTTGGGGGGGGGGGAAGGGGGCGTGTTACACAGGAGAGAGATGCCGACTAGGACTCGGCAAATACCCAGCATGCACCAGGGATGCTCTGGTCTAGGGCAGGGGCATCCCCTTTCATGGAGTCTGGGCACAAGGGGCAGGAGGGAATCCCAAGTGGATCAGGCAAGAGCATTTTCAGCTCCCCCATGAAAACAACATCCCAGGCCACTTGCTCCAGGTGCAGAGCAAGTAAAACAGGGAGCAGCTAGTTCCCCTCTCTCAAAAGACTAAAGCTAAGGGAGCGCTCAGCAGAATTAACTGCCAGCAGCTTTCAAGCAAATACAAAGTAATATTTCTTTGCTCAACGTACGATTTACCTGCAGAACTCCTTCCCAGAGGATGTTGTGACTGCAATTAGCATAGCTGGGTTCAAAAAGGAGACTGGGTAAGTGCTTAGAGGCTAGGTCCGTCAATGGCTACTAGTCAAAACTGGTCAAGGGACAAGACCTCTCGACTTCCAGGGAGGCTGGGAGGGAGTAAACCATTAGGACCGGTCATGCACTTCTCTGAAACGACAGAAGCTTGTCGCGACTGAAGGCTCGATGCCAGGCTAGCGGCCCGAGTTGGTAGAGCACTTCTGAGCGAAACCTGGCATAGGAACAGCTGTACCCATACAAATGTACGGTCACAAACAAGAATCAAAAAATCAGAATTCAGCCCATTATCCAAGACAGAGCAAAACTTAAAATCAAGAAGAGACATCGCCTCCTCATGGGGCCAAAATAGCTGGAACCCTCAGCCACGAGGACAACTCCCTTAGCCCTTACGGGTCATCACGCAACAAGAATTTGTTACGCTCATCCTCCATATCACGGATCCAATCCTGCCAATTCATTTAACAACTATTCAACATGCAAGGTCATGCAAGCCATCATGGAGAGTCACACTAAGCCAGCTGAAGCTTGCCCCAAAAATCTCTTTTTACCCAAAAATAGTCAGCCACCAATATTTAGTCATCCAGATATTTTTGTTTCTTACAAGCCATGGAAGTAGAGCATCATGCAACAGAAAATATTGTTGAAGAGCAGAGTCCCTCTCTCTCTCTCTTCCATCTAAGCACCAACAGTATGTAGCGAGTAATGGGGGTGGGAAAGGGGTTCTAATGTTGAATTTCTAAAAGGTTACAAGTCACCTGTACTTCTATCCTATCCCTTCGGACTCTCTCCCCTAGAAGGTTTCTCACCGGGTGCAGCTTAATGAATGTTTTATCCATAAACATAAAATCCTACTTTGCTCAGTCAGCAAGAATAAGGCAGACTAAAGTCCTTTAAGAGAATGATGAATGTGCTAAGCAGCCCAGTGCTTTACGAGTGCATATAGAAAATGGCTCTGGAGTGCTTTGAAGATTTAAAAGTGTCATATAAATGTTCCATATTATTATTATTATTATTATTATTAATTATTACTACTACTGACAAGACTGGTTTGGATGAGACATGAAAACGTTTGTTAAGCTTCTATACAACATTTTATTCCAGCCTCTCAAAAAGCTTTAGTAAGCGCTTTTTAAAGCCCTAGCTTCCTTTTTGTTTCAAAATAAAAAAATACCCACACTCACACATTACGAACACACCACCAAGTTCTCTATTTACCACCGGAAGTCCAACAAGGCCCCTAATGCAGTTTCCAATTTCGTTTTTGGTCAACAAAAGACTCAAAGTTTAAAAGTCAGAAGCAAAGAAGAGGTCGAGGTTGGTGGGTTTGTTTAAAAAACAAAAACACACACAAAAACACGTCCACAGTGAGGCTTACCTTAAAAGAACAATGGAAGCCTTTAATTTCGGTTTTCTTCTGCACCATTTTGTTGAAATTTAAAAGGGGAAAAAAAACGTGAAAGAGTCCAAATAGAAAGATGTTGAGAGGGGTAGGGGGGAGGAATTGATTGGGTGAGCAGAAGAGCTAGTCCGGATTGGCTGATGGAAACCCTGAAATGGAGAGAGAGAAAGGGGGTGGTTAGTTTCCAGTTTCTTAGGAGCGCAACCCCCCCATATTAACAAAGACTGCAGCACAAGCCATTGCAGAGCAATCTTTTTGTATACCTTGGGAAATTCTTCCACCCCCAGCCCGGTTCCAATCGGCTCAGTATAAAAAACACTGTTTTTATTTTGTTTTAAAGCCACAGCTTCTGCTTTCTCCGACTACTTTGGAAAATGCCCCCCCCCAGTGCACAAGCTGAAACAAAACAAAGCCCTACACACACACAGAGTCAAACTGGCTGCTCCAACAGCGACCCCATGCAAAACCGTCCCCAAACCAAACACCACTGTGGCCAAGCTCAACTGCATTCGAGCCTGCTCTGGGCAGCTTCGAGCAAGTGGGGTTGCCATAGATGCAAAGGGTTTCAGGGCATTTATGGAAAATGCATGTTGCAGGGCCTCCATGGGCACCTCAGCAGGCCCTATAACATGTATTTTTCATGTGTCCTGGGGAAAAAATTGTATGTATGGCAACTCTAACGAAAGGGAAAGAGGGGGGCGCGTCCTTTCTCCATTGCAAAGATCAGAAGCCCCCTCCCTTTCCTTCCCTTATGCACTGCTGCAGCGGCAACAAAGAGGATTATTTGTCTCATACAGCATTGGGGGGGGGAATAAGGAGAGATTGCACCACCCAAACCTTGCTCCCCCAAAACCTCTGCCTTTGTAACCCCCCCCCCCCCCCAAAAAAACAACCACCCACAGCCTTCCTCCCCAGGAATCTCCCCTTCCCTCCAAGATCGGATCTGCAGCAAAAATAACTCATCTGCTGTTCCCAAACCCACATTTCATGTATCCGCCCCCCCCAATGCAAGCACACGCTCCCTTCCAGGTACACAGAGCTAGGTGTAGACACCCCTTCTCCCCCCGCCCCCAGGAAGGAAAATAAATGTGGGTATTCAATATAACTGACTCCCCCTCCCTTCCCACTGGATTGGGGGGGGGGGAACCACAGATGACTGGTTGGTAACTGTCAGTTGTGGGGCGCACAGCAGGGTAAGCGGGACAGGGGTGCTATAGTGCTCCCCAAAATCTGGGGGGCATGTCCCACCCCCATGCCCTCCTCTACAAGTCACCTATGGGGGGGAAACTCAAATGGGTCCCCCCCCGAAAGCCATTAGCCGGCATAAAGCAGCTGCTAGTCACAAATACCCCCTTTGCATTAAAGGGGGGGGGGCTTTCCCTGCAGCTGCGGCCGCATTGCGGTCACCTAGTCACTGCACCCCTAACCCCCTCTTAGCCAGATGCCCCCTATGCAACCAGGCAGGCGCGCGCGCACCCCCCCCCATGCATTTGGGGGTGCCCCTATTCTTGCCCCGCCCGCCGGACCGATCCCTTACCCAGAGCAGGGCTCCGCAGTGCTGCCGCTACTGCTGATGGTACGCACAGCCCGGACCGCTGCAGCTGCCGCCGAGGAACAGGGGGAGGTTACAGGGCTCCGAGGGCTCCGCTCGACAGGCCTTTTATAGCCTCCCCCCGCTTGGCTTGCAAGCCCCGCCCGGCTCATCAGCTGATGAGCGCTCTACGTGCCGCCCCGCAGCAGCTAATCCCAGACAGCGCGGACCAGTCTGAGCCAACCTCCCGGTGCGCTCTGCAGCTGCTGCTCCTCCTCCAGCCCGGGCCTGCCTTTGCAGCAGCCTGAGCTCCCCCCCTCCTCCCCCCCGGGACACAATCCTGCAGCCATTTACAGCGCACTCGGCCGGCTACTCCGGAGTAGCCCTGCAGCAGGGCTGACAAACCGCACTGAGTTAGTCTAGCCCTGCCTACTTTGCAGCCTGAACTCCCCCAGCCCAGCCACACCGGGGGTGCAATCCTACAGCCATTCCACTCCAGTAGCTGGGAGCCACAAGCCACCTCCTCCGGAGTAGCAGGGCTTCTGGGGGGAGGGGGGTTTCCCTGGCAATTCAATTCAATTCAAGGGGAGTGGGAATAGTCCCACTAGGAGCACACCCAGAAATGGGGAAGGCTGAGCTTGGCAAGCCAGATGCCAGCTGCTGGCATGGTTTATTTGGCTTTCATTAACTATGTCACAAGAAGGGTTTTATACCCTGTTTCACCAGGCGTTGGGTGAGGGGGAGCGGTAGGGGGGGCAAGGTGTTGTTTTGGGAGCAGGGGTTTTTCTCAGGCCTTGGTTGCATTTTTCAAATGATATTGATTACAGTTTATGATTAAAGTATCGCTTCTGTTTTTAGGCACACCGCTCCGAGCTGCCATTGGGCAGGAGGGGGCAGTATAGAAATGATGAACATCAATATTCAACTGTAGAGAGGCAGGTTAGGCTAGCGATTAGATGACCAGGGTTCATTTCCCGGTTCTGGGGCAGGGCTTGGGAGGCAGGCTAACCAACCCCCTTTAATTAGGTTGCAGTAACTAACTAGCCCAATTTCATTAACTCTGCACCCTCGCCCTAAAGGCCAGCTGCAGATCACACCACCCAGCAGGAAGTCACCGTACAAACACCAAGGCCACAATTTGGAGGAAAGAGAGGTAACCCCAAAAGGAACTACATTAAATCAAAATGAACTCCCCTCCTCCACTTTGGTAGCGTTGAGACAAACTGTGTTTCCCCTCAGCTGAGATGCAGTGATCCCGGAACGGAGGAACACATTTTATTTCTATAGGAGGGAGCCAAAAAAACTTTACAGGGGGGTCAGTGCCCCCTCACACCCGACCCCACCCCATCTAGGGGCCTGATTCACACCCTCCAGTTTTCGGAGGGCTTATGGGGAAACAGTTCATAGGCACCCTCCTAGGCTCAAGTTCACCTCCCCCCCCAAAAAAAAATGGGGAAGGTGGGGGTCAGTTTAGAAACAGTGCAGAGTGAGGGAATCCACTCTGTGATCCCACCCCCACATTCTCCCTGAGGGGGAAGGGAAGGGCGGGCCCCTGTACCAGCATTTGGGCTATAGCCCATAAGGATGAATGATCAGTCCCCGTGGGTTGCAAAGGTTGGACCTGGATGGTCACTCTGTGGATGAGCTGGTCCAGCATGGGAACAGCTTGCTGGAGGAGGCCATTGACAGGGTGACTCCGAGACGCCCTCTGCCTCTGTCTCGTCACCGCAGGGCCCCTTGGTTTACCGAGGGCTGCGGTGCATGAAACGAGTAGGCAGGAGGCTGGAGCGACGCTGGCGTCAGACTCGATCTGACTCCGACCTACTTCTCCATAGGGCCCATTTGCGGTCCTATGTTGAGGCTGTGAGGATGGCGAGGAAGGAGTTCCTTGCTGCCCTCATAGCGTCTGCGAAGTCGCGTCCAGCGGAGCTGTTTCGGGTGGTGCGGGGGCTGGTCAGTCCGGCCTCCCTCCGCCTGGACGAGGACTTGTCCCAGGCCCGCTGTG
>QEPC01008752.1:7892130-7939791 GCA_003113815.1 Sphenodon punctatus | reverse complement strand
CCAATATGCTGATGATACTCAGCTGTACCTCTCTTTTTCAGCGGACCCAGACCCTGCCGTCTCGTTGCTATCCCAGTGTCTGGAGGCCGTGGCGGAATGGATGCGGCAGAGCAGACTGAAGCTCAACCCCGATAAGATGGAGGTGATGGTGGTGGGGAGAGCAAGGGAGGTGTCGGCCCCCCTAATTGGAGGGGTTTGCCCCCCTATGGCTCAGCAGGTTCGGAGTCTGGGGGTGATATTGGACACAGATCTCCGCCTGGAGCAACAGGTGGAGGTGGTGATGAAGGCTGCCTTCCGCCAGTTATATCTGGTGCGGAGGCTGCGTCCGTACGTCTCCGGCCCGGACCTGGCCTCCCTCATCCGCGCCTTCGTCACCTCGAGGCTGGACTACTGCAACACGCTCTACGTGGGGCTGCCCTTGTTCCTGGTTCGGAGGCTGCAGCTAGTGCAGAATGCAGCAGCCCGGCTCCTGACGGGGACGGGCCGTCGGGAGCACATTACACCTGTGCTCCGGACTCTGCACTGGCTGCCGATAGCGTGCCAAGCCAGGTTCAAGGTACTGGTATTGATCTATAAGGCCCTTCATGGTCTGGGCCCCTCATGCCTCAGGGACCGCCTCGTCCTCCGCGCCCCAGAGCGGCTCCTTCAGTCTGCTGGGGGCGCCTTCTTGGAGGTCCCCCGTGTTAAGTGGGGGGGGGGCCACAATGGAGAGGGCATTCTTGGTGGCCGGGCCGCGGCTTTGGAACTTCCTCCCGGAGGAAGCTCACCTGGCCCCCAGCCTTTTAACATTCCGGCGAATTTGGAAAACCTGGTGTTCGCCCAGGCCCTCGGGGAGTTTTTTTTTATCTCCCTCCACCCTTATTTATTATTATTTTATTTATTATTAACAAACATTTATATAGCGCCAGCAGTGTACCTGGCACTTTACAAAGTAATAAAATAGACACTGTCTATTTATTGTATTGATTGTTTTAGTGTTACCCTGGTTTTAATTGTTGTAATTTTATCCGTATTTTTAAAATGTTTTATAATTGTATAAAATAAATAAATAAAACACAGTGCACTTATGACAAGCATGCAAGACACACACGCACAGCAAAACCATCCACTATTAAAGCCAATGGTTCTCTGCTCCTACTGGGCTTTAATGGACGAAGGATTGCACCAGTGCATCCCACTCATTCTCTCCGCTGCAATTCACAAGCTTGCAGGGGGGCTTTCAGCTTGGGAGAGGAGTTCAGAGGCATAATCCTAAACTTGTCCAGAGAGAGAGACAGAGAGAGAATGGGGGAGGGCAGTGTTGAAGCAACCGCGATGGAAGATGGGTTGAAGGCGCTGGGTACGTTTAGCCCGGCGAAGAGAAGACTGAGGGGAGGTATGATCATTGTCTACAAATAGCTGAAGGGCCGTCGCACAGAAGATGGAGCAGACTTGTTCTCTCTTGCCCCTGAGGGCAGGATTAGAACCCAATGGGCTCAAAATAGAAGGAAGCAGATTTCGGCTAAAGGTTAGGAAGAACTTTCTAACGGCGAGAGCTGTTCGACAGCAGAACAGACGCTGCCTGGGGCGGGGGGTGGGCTTGGCTCTCCTTCGCCGGCGGTTTGCAAACAGAGGCCGGACGGCCCATCTGTCGGGGATGCCGTCGCTGTGGATTTCCTGCACCAAGCAGGGGGTTGGACTAGATGCCCTCTGAGTACCCTTCCAACTCTAAGATTCTATCAACAGTTCTGATTTGTCCTCTCCTCCCCCCCCCCCAGCTAAAACTGATAAGGGCGTTGGAAGGGGAAAAAAACTGCCCCCCATGTGAGGACACAAATCCCCCTCCAACCCCTTGGCTAAAGCACCCCAAGGATCAGCCTTGGTTGCAGATGTCCTCCTTCCCAGGGGTGGGGAACTCTTCCCCTCCCAGGGGCCACTTTGAGCATTCGTGCAAGCTCCAAAGGCCACGTTATCAACCGTGCGGGTGTTTCAGGGGGCGCTCAGAAAGAAGAGGGGCTCCAGGTCATGGATCGGCCACCGGTTTTTGTGAGCAGGCCCTGATCTCCTCTCCCTTCCACTGAGCTCAGTCTGTCAGTGCTTGCGGGGGGTAGGAACTGCATCTCGGGGCCAGGGAAAGGGCCACATCGAAACTAGCCAATACGCTGCATTTGTCCGGAGGTTTTCCATCCGTCAGCTGCTCAAAACAGATTTGCCCCTTCTCCCTTGCTGCTGCCCCCACGCCTGGAACTCCCTCTCGCCTAACTTTCAAATTCCTTCCGAAAACCTACCTGTTCCCTAGCTCGTCATGAGGAAGGAATTGCCTCCTCTTCGGAGTTAAGAGTTAACTAACTTAAACACGTGCACCTGCAACTTCATTAATGTATCCTTGTGTCTCCCTAGTATCACCTCTCCCTTGTCTTTCTTAGATCGTCAGCCTCTTTGGGGATGGACCGGTCTATAACGATTGATTTACAGCACCAGGTACATTGCTTGTGCTATAGCAGTAATAATAATAATAATATGCACACTTCCCAACATTCGCCCTGTGGGTGGCACCGCGCCTGGGGCAAAATCTCTACGGCTGCTTATTTCATGTCATTTCTTGGATTTCCATCATCTCCACATTGGCCTCCCACAAGGGCAATCCTTGGGAAGCAATCAGGAGAGAGGTACTTGAGGCTTGAACGCTGGTCTCTCCTAAGTAGAGGCCGGACGTTGACACATTTTATTTCTATGGTAGGATTCTGTGTTTTTGTTCGCATGACTCTATTTTGGAGTGGGAAACGGCACAAGCCCACGTTCTGAATGTTATGTGAACTCATTACCATTCCCTGCGCTCCTGATGGTCCCTTGTTCTCAGATCACCCACTGCAAAGGATTTGCTTGCCAGGAGCTGACTCTGTCAAGCAGAAATGGTGACGTGTGATTTGAATAACCCAGCAAGGGAGAGAAGAAAGCATTGTTAGAACCGGTAAAAGGAGCTACATTCTTAGTTACGTTAACTAACCTGTGGGACTCACCCCCACAGGATAATTACTGAGGCAGAGGAGGAGGTTAAGTCTTGACTGCATATAAACAACAACAGTTGCTGTCAAACTAGCTTGGATAAGAATGACCAGAGTTGTCACTCCTGCTTCAGGACAGATACTGGGGGCATTATCTAAAGCAACATTTCTCTAGGTAATTAGGTGCAACATGCAGGCGAGGGGTTTAGTAGGAAACACAGAGTTAAATCGGATTACGGAACTAAAATCCTCTCCAATATTCCTTCTGACTCCAGAGTCAGCCGAGGGGGCTCCACCAGGACGGCCACCTAGGCCGGTTTTAAAGGAACACTTACGAGAAATACATGTTGCAGGGCCTGCAACATGTATTTTTTGTAAGTGTTGCTTAAAAATGGGCATAGGTGCCTAAGATGCCAATGCAGGGCCCCACAACATGTATGTTTCATAAGTGTTCCTTTAAAATGGGCATAGGTGCCTAAGGGCCCTGCAACCTGTATTTTTCATACATGTTCCTTTAAAATGTGCCCAGGTGGCGCCCCAGGTGCATTAGAGTCAAGGGCGTAAGCTGCAATAGGGACAGGGGATCCACATTTCCATCTGCATCCCCTACCACAGCGAGCCCATTCCATCTTGTGCATCAGGGACTATTACAAGCCTAGCGGCGCCTCAGATTAGAATCAGAAGAACAGGAGGAAAGATATTTCCCTCACTCACTCCATTGTGGGTTTTTTCCCCAGGGAGAAGCCTCCCCCATTTGGGGCTTTGAGCGGCCCAAACCCTCCATTCCCGCAGCTCAACGCAGAGGTGGGTGGGTGGGTGGGTCAGATACGGCAACAGCAAGGCCCAGGGACCCAATGCGATCCAACGCGGCTAGTTTTTATTGGGCCCATTTGCGGTTCCTGCATCCGGTTCCTACTCCCCGGGACTGAAACCCAGAGCTCAGGGTATGGCAGGGAGCAGAGAGGAGGGCGTGCACGCAAGGATCGGGGATGGAGCCCCCATGGCACGCAGGTCACTCACTCCCCGAGTGCACCCCCTCACCCCAACGTCTCTGCAGCCCTCAGAACTTGGCCTAGTTTTCAAAGGGGCTCGGGGCCAGGGAAGGAGCTTTCTAAAATGCAGAGAGAAATTAACCAGAGAAAAGGGAAGAGTGATCTTCCAAGGGGCTAAGCAGGGCACCAGCCCTGTCACCTGAGCCTCAGGTGATGTTAGCATTGTGTTTGGCCATGGATTACCCAGCTGCTCCACTAAACGGGGTTAGCTCAACCACAGGAGGAAGCTGGAAACAGCTGCAGGCTTTTCCAGAAAGACGCTGTGCCCAACCAATTAAACCAGGAGAAGTGCATTACCTCATCAGAAGCAATTGCCATTGGCTGAGCAGTGATCCTTGTTCCTCCACATACCTAGAGTCACCAGACTCAGGCATTTGGGGCCTGATCCTTTCTTCCCTTTCGAGTCATGTAGACCATTCCCAAGGAGGTATAAAATGCAAACAAAACAGAACAAAAAAAATTAAAATAAGAATCAAACCAACCCCCAACCCAGAAGAGTGGCCTTTTACGCTAATTTCCCCACAAACTGCACAGGGCTAGCAAGGAACCAGGCCCTCCTGAAGAGGCTTTTATTTTAATGGAAAGAAGCACAAAAGGAAGTCCTCAAGGAGAGGTGAACGGTTGCTCGGGGTGCCTTGTAAGATGCATTCAAAACAAACCCTGTGCCAAACCCTGTGTGCCAGCCAGTTAGAAATCGAAAGGCGCGGGACCCAGAAAACAAAGACGTCACCGGCCCCTGGGTACGTGCGCCGTGGTAGTTAATGATTGCCCGGTTCAACACTTTCCCAATATTTCTAATTGGAGGAGCCTGGTTGGGGGGGCTGTTTCTGACGCTGAAAGGTAGAAAATGCGGAGGAGACCCTGGAAACAATCCTTGGAATGGCAAGATTGTTCTTGCCCCCACTGTAGCTCTTGTATGCACAGCTGCGTGGGGCCTGTGGGCCGTCCTTGGGCCAGGCACAGCCGGTGCCCCATAGAAATGCTGGCACTGGGTTGCCTGTTGAGGTGCAACCAATCAATCCCTTTGACAGTCAGCAGCCAGTTCTCTGATCTCACCCAGCGCATTCCCGTTTCCAGGTCACTTATGACATTTTGTGTTGTGCAGCATTTCTGTACCAAACACAATAACATTTATTTATTTTTATGTTAAACTATAGTCATATTCAAATCAATCATATTTATATGTTTCAACTGTGATGTAATTGGGATATATCATACCCCATTAGCAGATTAATACATAAGGTTTTTAAAAATCAGAGCAGGGTTAAAATGTACCTAGCACAAAAGAATGGAAAATGCAGGCGCTGGTAGAAGCCCTGAGCTGCTGCTGCAGCAAAAAATGTGAAAATCTTTACCACCATCTTGGCTATGATATCTTAAAAACAGGTGCACTAAAAACAACCACCCCAAAACACAGAAATTTAAAACAAACAAACAAAAATGTTTACTTTTAGTTCCTACCTTATTTTTATTTTCTGCTTGCTTAAAACTTTAGAACATAACCTCTAGGGATGACTTTATTTCAAAATAAAGTTGAGGCCCGCCATAAATCTTGGAACTTTGAAAGTGGGTGATTTCAGACGTTACGCGTCTGACAATCACCCCGGCTGAACCACAGTCAAACAAGGGGCGCGTTTGACTGTGGTGAACGTCTGTTGGCTCGCCGCCAGATGTTCACCACAGTCAAACGCGGCCCGTGTTGGCATTCACCACACTTCTGGACCTCCGGACGCGAGGAGGTCGAGAAGTGTGATGTAAGGCCACCACGGCCGTGGTGGACGGAAAATAACGTCTAGTTACTTACTGTCCACCGCGGTCAATGGGATTCACCCCCGCCCGTGGTTGCGGCAGCGGCCAGATTGGCCACTGCCTGTCGGAAGAGGGGAGGGCCGCCGGGGAACGCAGGGGGTGGGGCCGTGCAGCAGCACGCTGCGCCACGCGACCCCGCCCCCTCTGGGGAGTGTGTGCTGCTTTAGACGTGACGGCCGGCCGCTTTCACCACGGGCCGTGTGTTGGTTCGGACCACGGCCGGGGGCAATGGGGTGTACATCTGTTGGCATGCCCCTTCACCGCGGGCCGTGGTCCAAACCACCCCATGGCCCGTGGTGAAATTGGCCGGCCGTCACGTCTGAAATCACCCAGTGTCTCATGACCACAAACGTTTGGGGGCCACTGCCATAGAAAGATGATGGACAGAATAAAGTGAGCCTCTGAGCTGTGCATATTATCCAGTGTGGGAAAGGAACCAAAATTGGCCATCGTGCCAAAAGACATTGGCATATGTCTCCAGGCCTTGGGTGGAATCGGAATGCTGTCAAAGTGAAACTGCTTTTCAACACAAGCTGACACTGATTTGTCTGGAGTGCAGTTATCATATCAGTCCCAGCTCGGAGAGAGAGAAATTGGCTAAGATGGCACCTTTTACTGGACCAACATCTGTGGCCATTTTCACGCGGATGCCCCCCTCCCTCGCACACGTGTGCGGCTGGGATGCCCGTGCGAAGGCTGCGTCGGGGGTGGGGGATCGGTGGGTGCCTGTTGGAACGTCGCGGGCAGTGGATGGGGGGGGCGTGCACTCCTGCACTGCGCCCACCTTCACCCACCTTCACTGCTCTGTGCATGGAGGTGGGTGCGGGTCCATAGGAACGCACCCCCGTGCACCGCCCACCCGTGGGAGAGCATGTTCCAGTTGTAGAGCTTTTCTTTGCATGGCTAGCGGAAGGGTCAGGTGCAGTTAGGGATACCACCTAGGCAACATTTTAAGGAACACTTATGAAAAATGCACGTTGCAGGGCCTGGCACCAATGCAGGCCCTGCAACATGCATTTTTCATAAGTGTTCCACAGCCCCCTTGCATTCACCCCCTCTCTGTTGCTCTGAGCAGGAGTGAAATTAGCGATGAAGTCAGTTAGGCTGATTAATTGCTCCATGTGAACAAGCCCCACGTTCTTCCTCTTTAACAACGTTTTAAAATTATTATTTATTTTTTTAATCCTCTCTTTTGGGGGGGGGGGGGGGGGGGAAGAGCCTCAGGGCTCTCGTAGCTAACCCTGCCTGTTTCTCTTCAGAAACAGAACGCTGCTGCCTCCGCTGGCTTTCACCAGCCTCTAGCAGAGACCAGCAGCCCAAACAGGTCCAACCTGGGGCCCCGCCCACAGGAGAGACATCCCCCTCCCCAATGGAATTTGTGCCCCAAACCCCAATGGTTGCTGTGAGTTAAGGTGGCTTCACTCTCCCTCTCTTTTCAGTTTCAAACACTAATAAGACGGGGGCACGGGGGTGGCTAGGTTAGAATGAGTCTTGGTATGGAAGATAGGATGGGGGCAGGGCCCCCTCTCCAAGGGGTGCGGCTGAACCAGAGCACACGGGCCTCCCAGGTCACTATTGTAGCTACTGCCCTCGACAGGCAGGGGGTGTCCTATTTTGAGCAACGCCGGATGCACGTCTGCCCATGCAATTTCAATTTTACCTTTGTTAGGTTCCATAAATAGGATTATTTATTTGTTTATAGAGCACCGGAAATGGGCCGGGTGCTGAAGAGTCATAATTATGGAGACAAGTTCCTGCCCCAAGGGGTTTACAATCTCGAATCGCGGTCGCTAGGCTAGAGTTGAAGGGTTATCTGCCTTCTGTCGCCCACATGGTCAAAGGCCATAACTCCCAACCCAACATTCATCGAGGACAACCTTTTCCAGGATCCTTCCGGGGTATTATTTAGTTCCTGAAGAAACTTCGTTTTTATCCTCCTACCCTTCTTTATATTTTCTTGTTGTCCTTTCCCTGTTTTATTTGTGAGATTTTTATAACTGTTTTAAATGTTTTTAAAAGCGGTCTCTTTTTTTAAATTTGTTAGCTGCCCCAAGCTGCTTGCAGGAGGGGTGGGGTATAAATATATCAAATAAATAAATAAATACAATTTATTGGGCCTCTTTCCAATTTCCGGGATCTGGCTTGTAGCTCCAGCGTGCCTCCCCCTCGAACACTGTGAAAGAGTGAGCTCTGGCAGGGAGCGAGCGGAGACCATCAACTAATTTACCTCACCCAAATCCGTGTGGTTCGGGGTGGCTTACTACATGTGGATAAAACCACATCCCAAATTTCCCCACCCACTCACTCCCATGCATCCCCCAGCTGATATTGTACGGGCTGGGATTGGAGGCGGCAGTTTTGGGATCAGGTCCATGAGAAGTACTGCCAGGAATAGGCCCAGCACCAATGTCACTAGAGTCAAGAGAGGAACAGGTTAAGAAAATGTCAGGGGACAGGTGGAGCCGTTCAGTAACAGCAGGAAGCAGCTTGGATGTGGTAATAACGCAAGGGGGCAGTCCAGAAGCAAGGCCCAAAGACATGCCAGGGAGTCAGAAACCAGTTTTGTAGGATGAAGAGCTGGAACCAGAAAATAGACAAGACTGGAGTGGAGTGTAGGAACCAGAGAGCAGGCGAAGCCACAAGTAAACAGAGATGGGGGATGAACCAAGGCAAGGCTATGCTGAGGCCTAGAGTGTTCAACTTTGATCCATTGCACTGGCAAACTCAAGAGAGAGAGAGAGAGAGAGAGACCTGGAAGTTAAATACCTTCATCCAGCCAATCCCTGCAGGGGTTACATCCAACCAATCAGGAGCCAGGCTGCTGTCACACGCAGCAGATTTGCACGCTGAGGTCAGAGCCATGACTGGCTCCCAAACGGCTCTCTGGGTCAAGCACCGGGCCCCAGTTCAAGCCCCGTAGGGAACGTCTTGACAGATACGTTCTGGGTGGCAAATTCTGCGGCTAGCTCTTGAGTTTGAGTGAATCAACGTAACGCTTGCCCCCATGTTAGGCAAGTAGAATAGTTGCCAGCGTTCTGTGTCGATCTCCCTTAGCTATAAAGTGTTAGAGGACACTTGTGAGAAATACAGATTACAGGGTTGCATAGGCTCCCCTGCAGCCTGTATTTCTCATAAGTGCCCTCTAAAATTTGCATATCTGTCCGCCCTAATTCCCTACGACTTGGTTTGTTTACCGCTGCCATTTTAACTCTTTCCTTGGGGCGTTAGGATTGCAGGCTGCAAAAGCAATCGAGCAAGGTTTTATGTAGGTCACTCGCAAGGGTAATTGCACAGCAATAAAGCCCATGAGCAAAACAGCACGTCCAGTGGCCGGGCCAGGCCGAGGAGTTTCATGGCAGCACGTAGACATTTGTTTTGGCTGAAGGAGAAGAGAGATTCCTGTATGGATCATCATGGGTTGAGGGGGGCATCTGGGATGTGGGCAGACAGCTGGGCTGAGGCAAGGAATCAGGGTGTCAGGATCCCGGTAGGGTGGCCAGACCTCCCCTTTAAAAGAGGCTGCTTATGAAACATACTGGTTCCTGTGCCGCCCTGCAACATGCATTTTTTCATAAGCGTCCTCTTTTCAAGGGGGAGGTATGGCCACCCTAGATCCCAGCCAGGGAGGTGACTTCAGATCAGGGCAAGGGACAGAGTCCAGAGTATCCTTCAATCAGGCATCTGGTCCCTGGGAGCAGGTGAGAACGAAGCGTTGTCTGACAGCTGGGATCAAAGTCTGGGGAGCCAGTCCTAGCAGGGTCTGGAGTGGAGCAGGAGGCACGGATGCTGTGTCCAGCCAGCTCTCTGTCTGGTTGCTCAGGGGTTTGCTGTGACTAGGGTTGTCACACATGCAAATTTCCCCAGGACACTTATGAAAAATACAGGTTGCAGGGAGCCCGGCAACCTGTATTTCTCATAAGCACCCTGGAAAACTTTGCATCTCTGGGCACCCTAATCAACAGCTACGCCTTCCATCTCGGGGAAAGAGCACAGCTGTAAGTTAACAGCCCCACCCCCATGAGCCCCATCTCCCCTGGCCCTATGGGGCACTCTGGCAGGCTAGGCAGGAGAGGGAGTAAGCTGGATGAGACTGGAACAAGGGCGATGGTCAAATTTAGAGAAACAAAGATTAAGGCATGCCCTTAACTTGTCTCCTTGGCCAGCATTCCTTAAAGGGGCACTGCTTGCCTTTGTAACCTGACGCTTCCAAGGAATGGCTTCCTAAAAGCACTTATCTTCCCCTCCCCCCAGCTGGGACCTGGTCCTGCAGGGACTTACTAGCAACTTGATCTCACACACGCACACTGGGCATCTCACTGTGATCACCTTGTACGGACACCGCTCTCTGCCCCTGCTTGGATCGATCCTGTCCAAGCACAAACAAGAAAGCAAGGATGGGGCCAACAGTCCATCAGTGATTAGATAAAACATACAGAATTGCGGAGAGATCAAAGCAAACCTTGGCCAAGAAAGCAGCTCAGGGCAAAGGGTGAGGGATGGTTTTTGAGAGTTGGTAGAAATAAATGTATTTATCCAGATTGGTATCCCTTCCTTCCCTGAAGACTCAGGGTTTGCTTGCATCATAAAATATACTATCCATTTATGGTTGCCATAGATGCACATTTTATTAGTTAATTATTATTATTAGCATTTATATAGCACAAGCAATGTACCTGGTGCTTTACAAAGAATGAAAGAGACACGGTCCCTGCCCAAGAGCTCACAATCTAAAGACAGGAGGAGGGGAAGACAGGGATGGGGGAACAGAGGGAGAGATAAGGGATACAACATTCACGAGGATGCGAGAGCTCAGGTCCACGTTCTTGGCTTGGTTACAGTACATTGGGAGTTTACAGATAACAGGTGGGGATAATCCTGGGTGGGGATGATTAGCAGGAGTTAGGGAGGATGGAGCGGAAGAGGTGGGTTTTGCAGAGGGACTTGAAGATGTGGAGGGAGGGGGCAAGGCGGACGAGGGCCGGGAGGGAGTTCCAGGCATGTGGGGCAGCGAGGGAGAAAGCACAAAGGTGGTTGGGGGAGCAGGGGAGGCGTGGGAGGGCGAGGGAGGGGGATCCCAGGACACTTATGAAAAATGTTGCAGGGCCCTGCACTGACACCTTAGGCACCAATACAGCCCTGCAACCTGTATTTTTCATAAGTGTCCTGGGAAAATGTGCCTCTAGGGCCACCCTAACAGTCACAAAATTCAACCCTAACACAAACATCAGACTTTACCCCCAAGTCACCATCCCTTGCTCCAGCACTTCCCTTCCAGGCAGCTCCTTCGAGTTTCCCTCACATAGACCTTGCCCAACTAGGCTTTTTATTCTCCCCACTGGTTGGCTGACCTCCCCAAGCTCAGCTCATCATCATCTTCCTCCATTTACTGCAGCTGGGCGGTTCAACCAGCCAGGCGCAGGGGAGCCAAGTCTATTAAGCCTTGTAGGGGCCAGTTCTCCTGTGTTCCATCATGATCCTTAAGGTCGGTGGGGTGTGTGTACCTTCTTGTAAGTGGCATGCGTGTGTGCTTGCATACGTCAGTGCATTTGCGTGCAAGTGTGTGCCTCGGCACTTGTATGTATGTCAGTGCATGACTCTGCCTGGATTACATCTGTCCGTGTGCTTCACACACCCATCACTCCGCACTGTGTTTGCCCGTGCCGTAGGGCATGCAGCGACATGTTATTCTGTGTGTGTGCGCGCGTGTGTTTGCCATCCAAGGGGAACAACAAAACCGAGAAAGAGGCTGTCCAGCTAGTGTGATTTGTGGCTGCCAGCCAGCCTGCTGGGCACGCCGCCAAACCAGACCAGAATTCCTGTAATTTTCCTCACAGGCAGGTCTCCTTTGCAGTCAAATGGGAGGCAGAAGCCTTTCTCTGCCTCCTGCTACGTAACAAGACTGCAAGTCAGGCAGCGGGGGACAGCAGTCCGCTGCTGAAGGGGGAGCGGGGGTGGGAAGACAAGAGGCCTTCTGTCTGCACGGAGCATCTTGCTGGGCACAAAGGGTCAACCGTAGAGGCCCTGAAAGGGCAAGAGTAGGGAGATAACAAACACGTTCTGGTTGCCACTGCAAATTTATTCACGATACCTCAGAGGGTGAGCAAAGCATGAGCAAGGCAGTGTGGGAAAGGAACAGGGTGACCATAGATGCAAATAGTTCCAGGACACTTATGAAAAATACATGTTGCAGGGCCTGCAGGCCCTGCAACATGTATTTTTCATAAGTGTCCTGAACAAATTTGCATCTATGGCAAGCCTAGAAAGTGGGAGGAAATAGGGCTATTATTCTATCCATTTCTATTTCTAACTCGCCCTATACCAAGACAGAACTTTACCATCTTCATCTAGTTCCGCCCTGCCCCCTCTCAACCCCTGCAAAGGAGGTTGTTATTCCCATTTCGCAGATGGGGAAACTGAGGTCAAGAGCATGACTTGCTGCAAGCCACCCAGGGTGTTGAGAAGGGATTTGAACCTCAATCTCCCCAGGTCAAGTTCAGCACCTTATCCACTAGGCTACGTTGAGTCTAGAAACAAAAAGCTCGTCACCGTGTTATTTATTAAGCAAGGGGACCACCAGCTCCTGGTGGCAGTGCCGCTGTCACGGACAGCTCTCTGCCCTTTGAAGGCTTGTCCTTTCTCTCACGCTACGCTGTCTCCCCGGCCTCCTCTCTCACCGCCTCCAGTCACAAGACTTCTAGTCAGGATTCAAATGTGGACGGAGGGGTGGGCAGGGGATATTTCTCCACCCCCCGTGAGAGGGCCGGATCTCCGGATCTCCGGATCGCCGTGCCTCCCCAACATTCCAAGTGGCCAAAGAGAGGCATAACCCTACCCCCCCCCAATCCCCATCCCCATTCATTCCCGGCTTGTCCAGTGTCTCCCCGCCCCCTTTCCTACAGCAGGGGCGGCCATTAACGCAATGTAACTTTTTTTTATTCAGTAACTTTGTTTCAGCATTTTGCTCACTTTGGCGGTACTCTGTAGCCCTGTGTTTCACACCGTCCTGCTGCACAACCGCGCTACTGTACCACGGCAGGGGTGACCAAAGTTCCCAGTCCCAAGAGTCTTCGTATGGCCAAGAGCCACAAGCCACACGCAACGCTTGCCTGCTTTGTGATTGGCCAGCGGCGCCGGTGCTCCGCGGTCCGGGCCGCTGAGATTCTGAGGAGCGATTGCAATTCCGCTGCTGAGACTCGGGCGTGACTCAGTAACACACAGGAGCACTAAGTCAGCGCAGGGCCAGAACCGGCTAAGAACTGCCCAAGACAGAGCTAATTGGGGCCGCGGCCTGACCCGGCCAGAGGGAGGGTGGGGAGTGACATGTGGCCCCTTGGCCACGCCTCCATGCTCTTGGTGTTGCCCCGCCCCCCACCATGACAGGCAGGCATGACTGGCTGCCATAGCAACCCCCCCATGCCGGGAGGAGCCAGGGCCGGGAACAAATGTTCCCACTCGGTTCTGCTCACTCTGGCCCAGCTGGGGCACGGCTGGTCACAGTCAATGGGCCCTCTTTGTGCCGGCCCAGCCACCACCAGGACCACATCTGGCAGGCCCAGAACAAACGCTCAGGCATCACACTGGCCCAGCTGCGCCAAACTGGGCCAACGTGATGTCTGTTAACACCCCCCGTTTACCCGCCCTTGCGCGATTGCTGTTACCACAACGGTGCCGTTGACGAAACCGTAACAACGGATTGATTTGGCCAGTTGCAGCTTAAGAATCTTTGCGAATCCGAAACGGCTCTACTGAGCCGCTAAACCTCAGGCAGGGAGCTGTGGCTTCTGCTTCTCCCTGCGATCTCCTGTCGTAGCTGCGTCAGCTTAGGCCCATGTTCTGATGAACAGTTTGATGGAGCTGGGCTTTACTTCTGGCTGACTCCAAAGCATTCACACAAACAGAGAACCAGACGTTCTCCAAGCGTAGGGAAAGCAGTATGCACATCAGGAAAATCAGGAGTAAATTTGTTATTTATTTATTCATTCAGATTTATTAGCCCAGCCTTGGTTTGTATTTTGGAGTGACTGTTTGTGTGAACACCCGTGAGCGGGAGCATGGCCACCACAGCTCAACAATTGTCATGTCGCAGCTAGTACTCTGCTTCCGCTTACGGTGACACCGTTTGACTGAACGCAACTGAAGTGGATAGTTATTGTGATTTAACAAGATCAAAGCAGTTGCGTCGGTTTACACTGTTTGAGCACTGCTGAAGTGGGACGGTAACTTGGATTTAATGAAATCAAGTAACTACTTCATTAAATTAAATCAAATCAAAGTAGTTACTTTGGTTTACCTCTGTTTGTTGCAATGTGGGCCGTTGACACATGAGGCAGGAGCTCCTAGTGGCTCGCCTGGCAGAGCAGGGCTTTCCTTGAAATAAAAAGCCACGAGGTGCCTAGGAAATACAGCCAGTCAATGCGAACGCATGACCCCCTACGCCCCTGCCTGGACTCAGCACACATTCCCAAAGGCGCTGTGTACACTCCTGCTGTTTCACCCCAATTGATCCCACTCTTCTCCCTGCTGCCATGCAAAACTGGAATTTTTTTGGCCAGCCAATGCTTGACCCTGTACAAAGGTGGCAAGGAGTGGAAAATCCAGCCCAAACCCAGCCTGTTGCCAACCCTACTGTCTGGAAAGCTGGCATGGCCATGATTGGGTGTGCATGCGTAACTGGAGAGGCACTTTTGTGCATGACAGTGCGGCCCAATCTCGTCTGTGTGCCCCCTGTTCAGAGACTTACATATAATCTACACTCACAGATAGCAACAAAGACCTGGGGCAAGGTCCTTAGCTGCCAATGCAGGTCCTGCAACATGTATTTTTCATAAGTGTCCTGTATATATGTGTCCTAAGAGCCCTGCACAAAGACGTACCTGTCACGGCACCCTATCCCCCCACAGGAAGCTCTGCACCCCCCTTTCAGAGGCCTGTTCTGTGGGCCCCCAGGCTCACCCCCCCTGGTACAGCTGCTCTGCCTGTCTCTATGATAGCAAAACCTTTCCCCATTCCACCTTCTGCCCCAGGGCCCTGATTCCAACCTAGCTACGTCCCTCTCCTCCTGCGTGCAGCAGCTTTGCTCCAGAGTGTTAAGCCTCACCCCTGCATCAGGCAGGAGCTTTGATACTGCGACCCCAGGGCTAAGTCACCTAAACTCTAGTCTTTCCCCTTGCTCTTACTGTCAGCCCTCCCCTGCTGACGGCTGCTACCGACCACCTTGTAACCAAGCCAAGTACACGCACCTGAGACTTCGCATCCGCCTGAATGTTTGTTTGTCTTCTCCCATGTCTCTCCCGCTGTCCCCTCTCCTTGTCTCCCCCTCCTTGTCTTTTAGATTGTAAGCCACAGGTAGGGACCGCAGCTGATTATATGTTCTGTACAGCGCCAGGTTGTTACTGGCGCTTTATAAATGTTTAATAATAATAATAATAATAAACTCTAGGGTCTTAGGTCCCCAGCCCTTTAAAAACAGGGATCGATATTGACCCACATCACGGAGGCATTGGGGAGGATTAGGTCCTGTTTGTACAGTGCTGCAAGAAAGGAAAAGGGTTATTATTTCCCAGGCAGAGAAACTAAAGTCAAGAAAGAACAAGGCCGGAGAGAGAGTCAGTGGCAGAGGGGGGAACAGAGTCGAGGAGTGAATCTCCAGGGGCACTTGGAGAGTCTAGAGCCTCACTCCAGGGGAACAAACAAACACTCCAGGGGATAGGGGCAGGGGGATCTGCCCTCCCCACAGCCATAAACATACCCAGAGGCCCACCACAAGCTGAGGCTCCCACCAAGGGCAGATGGAGCCTAAAAATGGTACAAGATGGAGGGGAGCAGAGTCAGGAGATGGAACAGTCCCTTCTCTTGCCTGTGTTGGGGGGGGGGGGGGAGGACACATGAAAACTGGGGTTTCGGGGTCTCAGAGAATCCCACCCACCCCACTCTCCAGCTACATTTTGGTTGTGCCCCTGCCTCGCTCTGACCTCAAGGCCACTTGGGTAGAAGAATGAGAAAGGGAGATCCATTCACGGGGAGGAGACATTTTTCATGACGATGACGTGTTGCAGGCTCTACATCAGCGCCTTAGCCCTTAGTATGTATTTTTCATACGTGTTCCCTAAAAATGTGCCTACGTAGTAACCCTGAGGAGGGGCAGGGCAGTTACTAGCCTCTTTGACAATGACACAAAATGTCTGTGCAAGACCCAGGCGCAAGGCCCGGTGATGGGCCTCCCCTAAGGGCAGGGTGGTAGGGTCTCTAGGGTGGGGTGAGGCAACAGCAGGGTGGCCAGACCTCCCCTTTAAAAGAGAATGCGTATGAAAAATGCAGGTTGCAAGGTTTGCCTTGGTGCCTATTTTTCATAAGTGCCCTGGAAACATTTGCATCTACGGCCACCCTAGTGATATCGCACGAGGCAATGGCATGGGGCAGGAGAGAGATCTGGGGAAAGACTGAGGCTGAGCTTCCACAAACTCAGACGGGAGGACTCTGAACGCCAGCTTGGAGAGCATTTAAGCTGTTTCGGAAGCCGTCCCGAGTCACCGTAACTTGGCTGGAGGGAGCGGGGTAGAAGTTTTAAAATAAATTTAAAAACCTCTGCGACGGGTCAGGGGCGTAGCTAGGTTGGAATGGGTCTGGTGCAGATGATGGAGTGAACTCTGCGACCCTGTAACTAACGCCCCTCGCTGCAGCACCGGGGAGCATGCCCACCCCAAGCTCGCGGGCCATATAGCTGCCCTACGACTGTAACAACAACCTTGCAACAAGCAATGGAAAGCCTTAGCTGGGTACAAGTCTTCCCCTTCATCCCTTGCTTGGTTCAGCCCCTCTGGCTGGTTCCTCTTCAGTTGCTGCTACGATGAGATGACTCAAGATGGAGGAGACTGCTCCCAATGTGTCCGATCACCCCTTAAGTCCTCTTCCAGGGTCTTTTGTTCCTTTTCCCACTTCGGTGAGCTGTGCACGTAGGTGGAATCTAGTCCAGGAATTCTCAACCTGGGGCTCGGAAGCTCCAGAGGGCTCCAGCAATGTGTGAAAGTACTTCCCAGTAGTAGTCAGGAGCACTATGAAACAATCCTTCCTCCATTAAAGTCAATGGGAGCTGGGATTCATTGACTGGCTCCATTTCCATTCAATTGAATTGTGGAGGAGAGACTTAATCTATGCATCTCTATGCAAATCAGGAATGGAAATTATGCAGTGCTCCCAATCACTCTACTTCTCGTGACTGGGAAAAAGCTGAGAACCTCTGATCTAGGCCATTAGCAAGTCAATGGCCAATTCCTAGTGTCTTTAGAAGGTGTTGGGCAGTTTCTGGTTGCGCAATTTCGTTCATGCAATGACTTAACAGTTCTCGGTCTACCTTGCCTACAGTTCAACTTGCCTAGGAAGCGAGTTTTCAGTGCTCAGCTTACAGTATAGACATGTTGTCTCAACATTGTCCTTTACATATTTGTTACACATGTGGTTAACCTCTGTATCCCGATATCGCCTCATGGCATACACGTATGCTGCATGCATGCAGTTCCATGCATGTACCTTGGATCGGCCCCAGAGTTTCCAGGATTATCCCAAGAATAATCCTGCCCAGAGTTTGTGGGCCAGGGCTGATCCTGCTCCTCCTTTGCCAACACCCTCTCCCAAGCCTTCTGCTCTCCAAATCTTTGCCCCCTCATCTGCATACTCCCTCCATGAACACATATATTCTGCCCCCTCTTTTGCAACCTTCAAGCCCCCACCCCCCCCTTGAAAACCTACCTCTTCTGTCAGACTTTCCCTAGCTCCTCATCCTCACGGACTGTTCACCTGTGCTCCCTGGAGTACATACTGCCTTGCACTCAGGATGCCCCTCCCCAGTGCACCTGCAACTTCGCACCTTTGTGGGTATACCCCTGTCTCTCCCTATGTCCCCCTCTCCTAGGGCTACCGTAGAAGCAAATTTGTTCAGGACACTTATGAAAAAAACACGTTGTGCCTTAGGTGCCAATACAGGCCCTGCAATGTGTATTTTTCATAAGGGTCCTGGAAAACCGTGCATCTATGGCAACGGCCTTTCCCTCATCTCTCTTCACGATTCTCTGGCAGGGCACAGCACGCGAGACCGCTAATTAGTTACTATTTCCTAAGGGAGAGGAAGGTTTGGGCCACTCACAATTGCAAACTGCTGTTGCAAGGGATCAGAGGTCAGAGACATGTTGATTAGCCCTAGCCTGTGCTTCGAATAAAAAATTCAGAGCCTGTAGTTGTGGCCGGCACCCTAATGGTAGCCAGCGCGTCAAGACAGGGTTCAGACTGGGAGCGGCAGGGGGTGGAGTGGGAGATATCGATGTCACAGCTAGTCGAGGGGAGTCCAGCACGGCTCCTATTGGCTCTGCAAGGGGAGGCTCCCTTGTGCATCATAAATGTCCCCACATGTCTCCGCTGAAGGAACAGGCACTTCATTCAAATACACCCCTCAAATACACCCATCTCCAGCCAGTGGGTAAATGAATCCAGCCACGGCATTTGGCTGATAGCTCACTGGAGAAGGAAGACTCCTGCCCCTAATCCCACCCCTCCCCATGCCCAACCATCGCGTCCCACCTACTCCCATTTCCTCCGTCTCTCACTTGAAGGAGTAACACTCGGGGCCGGCCTTAGACTTTGCAGGGCCCTCTATAGCCCCGGCCCTCCATAGTCCCACCCTTTTAACCACTTACTACAGGGCCCTGCTCCGGCACGGTGAGGCGAGAGTAGGGCGGCCATACAGGCATATTTATTTCAGGAAGCTTATGAAAAATACACGTTGCAGGGCCTGCCTCGGTGCATTTTTTCATGTGTCCTGGAGAAATCTGCATCTATGGCAATCCTAGGGGAGGGGGAGTAACTTGGCCCCACAGGAAGCAGCCACCCCAGAGACCGAGAGTTGTGGGTGGGGAGAGGACCCCATCCCAGAGCCTCAGAAGTGGCCCCTACTGGCCCTGTTTAATGCCCCACCCCCCGTCCCCAAGCCTAGGCCTCCCCCATCTCACGAAGGGGCTATGGGTCCTGCAACCAGTCTCTTCTCATTGGGTGTTTTCAGACAGACATCCATCGAACGGTGCCCTGCCGGCTGTTGAAGTGGAGCAGACATGGCAGCCAGGCCAACGGCGCTCCGAAACATCCTGCAGCACAGCCCGCTGGGCGGGCCGGCAAAACCCAAAGCACCAGCCTGAAGCAGAGCAGCTCTCCGTCTGATGTGTGGGGCGGACCCACGCCGCTGCTCCGTTTCCAGCCAGCCGTTGCCCTGGGCAACGTCATGGCGTTGTGGGCACCAGCCTTGAGCCTCAGGCGACTCTATGGTGCATGCAGGTGGGTCGCGGGCCAAGGAAACCGAGTGGTTAGCAATGGAAGTCAGCCAAGAACACCGTGAGCTGCTGGCATGTATTCTGGGGGGCCTCTCTCAATCCCCTTCTTCCCAGTATCTCCCAGTGTAGCAGCTGAAGAGGATCAGCCCACAACATCCCCTCCCCTTATCCCCGCTAGAGAGAAGAAACTCCCGCCATTATTATGATTATTAGCAAGCATTTATATAGCGCCAGCAATGTGCCTGGTGCTTTACAAAGTAACTGAATAGACACGGTCCCTGCCCCTAGGGCTTACAGTCTGAGAGACGAGGTGGAGGGTGGAACAAAGGAAGGGGAACAGAGGAAGAGACAAGGGGTGTAACATTCACAAAGATGCGAGGTCCCAGGTGGACACGCTTGGCTCGGTTACATGGAGAATGATGGCTGGCTGGTCCGTGTGGTGAGGCTAGGAGTACACAGAGCTCAGGTAACAGATTGGCCGTGAGGTCTGTATGGAGCTCTGTGGGTTTTTAAAAAAAACAAAAAAACCCAAGAAGATGAGATATTCATAATTAATGGAATGACATGCTGGGAAACTCATTTGCATTCCAAATTAGCATCATCTGTGTAATTTAGTTAATAAGCATGATGGATGGTCGATATTCTTGCTCATAGATTTGGAACATTTTTCTTTGGCAAAATGATTATATTATTATTATAAGCTTTTATATAGCGCCAGCGATGTACCTGGCGCTTTACAGAGAATAAGAGACACGGTCCCTGCCCGAGAGCTCACACTCTAAAGACAAGGGGAGGGGAGACGGGGAACAGAGGGAGAGACAAGGGATGCGACATTCATGAGGATGCAAAGGTACAGGAAGAATTGGAGCGGTGTGTGTATGTTGTAGTGTAATAGGATGTACAACCAGGGGGCAGGGTAGGGAGGAGGCCATCTCTGCTCCCATAAAGCCCTTCACCCTGGAATTAAAGACAGGGACTGACCCTTGCACCATAAACTAGAAGGGAGGGAGAAGAGGGAATACATTCCTTTTCCCCTCACCCATTTATTTTTTTTACACCCCTGGCTGTGAAGGACAGGAGTGAGGATCTACACTGGGAGTGGGGAACATTTTCCATGGGGCCACTGAAAATGTAGGTGCTGATGCAGGCCCTGCAACATGTGTTTTTCATAAGTGTCCTGAGAAATGTTGCATCTCTACGGCAACCTTAGGGGCTGGGGTGTTTAAGGGGTTCATTACGGAAGGAAAGGAGGGCCCTAATCAAGGATCTGGGCCCTATCCATGTGGGCACACCCTCATCTCTGCTCCTTTACCCTGAGTTAAGTTTTTCAGTGTCGATCCAGGGGTCAGATCCAGGAACTGAAAAAAGGGCCACATAAAAAACTTGCGGGGGGGGGCTGCATTTGGCCCTGGGGCCTGAGGCTGCCCAGTTCTGATTTACATGGTGAGGTGGCATCCCAGCTTCCTTACTGGCAAAAACACAAGAGCAGCAGACCTGGGCAGGGCACAAGGTTCCTGGGAGGCTAGAAAATTCAAGGGGAAGGTAAATGTGTCCCAATAGTATGGCCTGTCAGAGCAGTCACCTCCTCCTCTTCCCCCAAGGATGCCCTCGGCCTGCCTGTCCCTGCCAAGAACTTACCCACTTTCAGAGGGATCAGGCGTACAATGAACGAGTCAGCAGCAAATTAATCCACCCCTTCCCGCCTGTCAGCGAACCGTGAGAGCTCTGGGAACTTGCTCTTGGCTCAGAGAATGGGACAGTGGTTTGGGGTTGGGTCCATCTCTCCCCCGCTCCACCCCCTCAAGCTACCTGCTCTGTTTATTCTGGGGGGGCCGAGTCTGCAAGTAGGGAGGCAGGAAGCGGCTTGCCTTGTGCTGCCAGCGGGTGGGGAGCAGAGCGCGTAACATACCATGCTCTGAGAGAGGACACACACCCTGCTTCCACCAGGAGAAAACAGCCTAGCTGCGTATTTCTCAACAGCCCCGATTTAGGAGGGACGGGTCCCTCGTTGGGTGCTGAAACCCACTGTCCCTCTTTTAGGGGATGCCAGGATTCAAGTCTCAGGGCACCTCTTTCCCGCTTGCCTCAAAGCCCTTGAGAGGATAACGGGGAAGACAATGGAATGAAAATAAACTTAGTGGAATAAGAAAACCCGGAGAGGGTTGCCTTAGAGGCAATTTTTTTCAGGACACTTATGAAAAATACATGTTCCAGGGTCTGCATTGGCACCTTAGCTCAGAAGCGGCTCCTGGCACCACTTGGCTCAGAGGTGACCAGCCTAAGGCCAAGGCGGGCCCTGCAACATGTATTTTTCATAAGTGTCCTGGAAACATTTGCATCTATGGCCACCCCACCCCCATGAGACACCTGCACCCACCCTGAGCTTAGCACACCCCCAAACTACACCTCCAGTCATGGGGGGGGGCGGAAAGCAGAATTAAAGAGGTACTGGCTCCTACAACCAAACTCGGTGTGTGTGTGTGTTGGGGAGGGGGGGGGGGGGGGGGGAGAGAGAGAGAGATCTGTCTTCACTAGGGTGGTCAGATATGGCAATTTTAGAGGACATATATGAGAAATACAGGTTGCAGGATTGCATTGGCGCCAGTGCAGCCCTGCAACCTGTATTTCTCATAAGTGTTCTCTAAAACTTGCATATCTGGCCACCCTAGTCCTCACCCATCTCTCCCCCTTTATTACGTAACAGGCCAGGGACTTTGAGGAGGCAGGGGCAGCCTTTGTGAACGGCAGATGGAGGTCTTGCTCTGTGTGTGTGTGGCGGGGGGGCTGCAGTAAGTGCTTCCCCAGGGAGCCTTAAGAGCAGCGGCTGCTGCCCCTCCTGAGACTTGTGATGGCAGGGCCCTTGGGCATCTCAAGTACAGTAACGGAGACAAGCAGTGGGGGCTCTCAGGGGCCCCTCGGGCATATCAGTGGCAGCAGTAGCAGTTGCAGGGGTCTCGGGGGCCCCCGGTCACAGCAGTGGGGGCAGTTGCAGGGGTCTCGGGGGCCCCCGGTCACAGCAGTGGGGGCAGTAGCAGTTGGGGGGTCTCGGGGGCCCCCGGTCACAGCAGTGGTGACAGTAGCAGTTGGGGGGTCTCGGGGGCCCCCGGTCACAGCAGTGGTGACAGTAGCAGTTGCAGGGGTCTCGGGGGCCCCCGGTCACAGCAGTGGGGGCAGTAGCAGTTGGGGGGCTCTCGGGGTCCCCGGGCACAGCAGTGGTGACAGTAGCAGTTGGGGGGCTCTTGGGGCCCCTCAGGAGCGGTGGTGGGTGCTGGGGCCCCTCAGGAGCACTGACAGCCCACTGCACCATGCTGTCCTGGGGCACGTGCTCCCTACAAGGGCTGCTGTTTGCCGCAGCAAACCCACTCCCAGCCCTACCTCTTCCACCTCTGGCCCCGCTCTACCCCACCTTACCCCAGGCCACGCCACTTTAAAGGCGGTCTGTGGTCAGGGCTGTCTCCCCCCCACACACACTTCGAGCTGTTGTTACTCTAGCGCCCCCCATCTCTAGGGAAGATGAGCTCCCCCCCCCGGGCTAGTCCCACTCTGCAAAGCTTGGCTATTTGTTGTAGGGAAAGGCCCTGGTAGAATTAGGGAAGTGGGGGAGGGAGACTTTTCCATTTCCTGAGGCGGGGGGGATCCCCTCACCACTCTTTGAATTCAGGGAAGCCGCAGTGACTCTGCCAGTAATCAAGGTTTGGGATTCCCTCTGACCGCCACCCCACATAGGGTGCCCACACTTCCCCTTTAATCCAGGCCGTTTATGAAAAATACATGGTTCTCGCAGCCCTGCACCATGTATTTTGAATAAGCATCCTAGATGAAAGGGGAGGTACGGCCACCCTAACCCCACAGCACTTCCAGATGCGGCCGCTGACTGTTTCCCCACTTGCAATCGGCGCAGGTGACGGCTCTTACTCCCCGGCGATTTTTCACTCGCTCTTGCAAGCCTGTGTCGGGCGGACACCTATGCATATTTTTAAGGAACACTTACGAAAAATACACCGAGAAACGCTTTGGACAAACCGGAAACTGAAAGAGGCCCTCTCGGAGGGGTCAGGAAACCTGCGATTGTTAGTCTGGAGAGCGCAGGAACACAGGGAAAGGGGCAGGGCGGGCACTGAAGGAAGGTCCGCACCCAGCTCTCAGGTCAGCAAGCCGGCAGGACTATCTGCACCATGGAAACAGCCGTGGGCTGTTTGGTACAGGTGGAAGGGGGATTTCCCAGAAGCGATGCTCCCAGGATTTTTATAAGGCTCGTCCCCTGATTCCCCAAATCCCCACAGCCTCCCCTTTCCAAGCACAGGCAAAGGCAGACACTCTCCTGATTCCCCCTCCGCTCCTCTCCAACCACTGTCAGACATTGGCCTTACATGGAGGTTGGGGTGGAGAAGTGGTACCCCTGATTTGAGGCTTCATTTGCACCAAAGCTTTCCAGGGTTTAGCCCCGATACTTCTGCCCCCCAGATCCTGTCACAGCCGCTGCTCTAGAAAACCCTGCCTACACATATCTTTCAACACTCCCTGTTTAAGAGGGACAGTCCTTCTTTCGGGGCTGAATCCCACAGTCCCTCTTTCAGGGGGTCAACGGCCCTCTTCCAGGAGAGACAAGACCACCGGTATTCAAGCCTCCGGCACCTCTTCCCTGGTTGCCTTCCACGCAAAGCCCTTGGGACAACAAGAATGGGTGGCTTTGGGTGTCAAAACCCCATAGCCCGTGTTTGGCCATTGTGTGTAAGCACCATAACAATCCCAGCGCCTAGCTGGCTCCCCATTGAGCATGCGATAGGGACACCATTGCCTCACAAGGACAAGTTGCGTGTTCCGGCTGCACGCACGGCCAACATGGTGTCTAATGATATCGCGTGGCGTGTTCGCAGGTACAACACGGGGGACGAGGTGGCAGCGCTTGCGTGGGGAGCACAACACCGATTCGCCTCAAGAGGGGCTGTGTCTCTAAGCAGTGCCCCACAGTGAACACCGAGGCCAAACCGGTGTTCGTATCAAGGTCAAAACGCACATTCAGACCCCCGTTGACGTTATGGCTAAAGACACCCACCGGGGAGATGTTAGAATGTCAAGAAACTAAGTAGGATGAGACGCAGAAGAGCATCCGTCCCGCTGTGCACACTTGAAACCTTGGCAGGAGTCAAAGCTATGGACGGTGTCACAATCTTGATATTCGCTACATTTTGCTGTTTTCTGGGGTCCTTCTGTTCCGGCAAAAACCTGGGGAACCCTTTGCTCAACTCTATAAACCCAACCCACTGCCACCCAAGAAACGCCAGGCCTTGGACTCTTGTCAATAAGGCAGGGTGCTTGGGAGTGGGTGGAGCGGGCTGTCAACGCATAAACAGCGTCTCTCCCAGGCGAGCTGCTGCCAGTATTACCTAATAGAATAGCAGCACACCACGGGACACGGCAGGGGTTTTAAATAGAGGGTTAGCCGTCCTTGCTGAGCAAGCGGATCTTTTCCCTTAAGGGAGGAGAGCTTAGCAGTAGCAAGTAACAATGGCTGGGGATCCAGGACTGTTGGGTTCTTGCCAGCAGTTCTGCAAAGGAAGGGCAGGCTAGTGGTTAGAGTAGCGCAGCTGGGGGGTGGGGACTCCTGGTATCCGTCCCTAGTTCTGAAAAGGGAGTGTGGGCTAGTGGTTAGAGCAGAGGGGAGGGGGAGACTGGGAACCAGGACTCCTAGGTTCTCTTCCATTTCTAGAAGGGAACTGGAGACTAATGGTTAGAGCTAGGCAAGAGGGGCTCGAGATTCCCATAATTGTTCTTGAAGGGGAATGAGGTCTAGAGGCTACAGGGAAACTAAGAGTCAAGGCTCTTAGGCTCTCTTTCTGTTTCTAGAAAGGAAGTGGGGGCTAGTGGTTAGAACTGGGTGGGCGGGACTCAGGATTCCTGGTTGGTATCCATGCTGAGGTCTGGAAGGGGGATGGGTTCCAGAAGGGTATGGGCCTTCAGGACTCATGGACTTCATTCCCAGCTGCAAGAGAGAAGTGGGATCTAGGTGCAGCAGCTCCTCCATCTTTTGTCCGCATGACTCTGTTTGTCAGATTTAAATGAAAACATGCCTTGACAGGGGACCCCCTAGTCTTCACAGTTTGGGGAAATAGCTCTGGTCCCCTGGCCAGTGTTAGTGGGGCACCCTGTAGTACCCCACTTCCAGAGGCATAGGTTACCCTAAATTTAATAGCTGGCCCCCACACTCACCCTTGACCCTCCTACTAAGGGCTTCCTCCAACAGTGGTGGTTCCCTTGAAATCAAAACATAACCAAAAGTCCAATATATGGGAAGATCCCACCCGAGTATTTCCAGTCCTTTTCCAAGGTTGAGGCCTATTTCCCTGAAAGAGGCCTGGGCTTCAAGTAGCATAGCTTAGTGCTGCACTGCTGTCTGCCCTTTCCAGCCCTGAGCAGCCAGTATCTCTGGAGAGGATCCTTCTTCCTGTGTTATCTCCAACTGACTGCCCGCCTGTTGGGCTGTGCTGCCTTTATATAGCTAGGAACCTCCCCTCCCCTCCCCTTCCTAGCCTGCTTTAAAGAGACAGAGTCCCCTTTTTCCTTTATGTTCTGGATGCCATTTTGTGGCACCGCGCTGCCACAGAAATCAGTCAGGACTGCTACCCCATGGCATGCACACATGTTGTCATTCTTAGATTGTAAGCCCCTTGGGGTAGGGTCCTCTCAAACATTTTTGAACCGCGATCCCCCCCTTCCACCTGCCTGCCGTAGCTGAAGCCCCTCCCCACCCCACCCACATACATCTTACTCCTTCTCACCCTCCTATTGCCCCCCGCCCCTCACTCCCCTTTGATCTTTGACTCTCTACCCCCGCCCCTTGCCACCCAGGCCATAGCCCTACTAGGACCAGGCGCCTCCAAGCCTGGGGTGAGGGGGGCACTCTCCCTGGTGCTAGGGCAGCCATAGATGGAATTCTTTCCAGGATACTTATGAAAAATACATGTTGCAGGGCATGCATTAGCACCTCGGTGCCAGTGCAGGCCCTGCAACCTGTATTTTTCATAAATATCCTAGGAGAATTTCCATCTATGGCCGCCCTACCTGGTGCAGCCACATCTGCTGCTGCTGGGAGGAGCGGGAGGCAGCGGAGAGGCCTATTCCAACCCTAGCTCCACCCTCTCTGGCTCAGAGGAGAGAGGTGTTAGCCAGCTGGAGTCCTTCTCCTGCCCCCGCACCTTCCCTCCCTGCCCCATTGCTGCACACAGTACGGCCCGAGGGCCACATGCAGCTCGCAAGGACCTTTCCTGCGGCCCGCCAGGCCTCCTCCTGCTCTGGCAATCACCTTTCCTCCAGCCCCCGCGCTGGTGCCAAACCCTCCTTCCTCCGGGCAGCAAGTCTATTAAAGGCGCTGGCCAGATTCCCCCCGTCCTCCTCCCTGGCTCCAGCTTCCTGCTGCTGCCGATGTCTCCACCGGAGCCCCTCGCTGCCGCTTCTGCCACCCGGATCCAGTGGGGGGGGTTATGCAAATTAGGGGGGGTTATGCAAATCGGGGGTGGGGTTATGCAAATTGGTCCAAACCGAACTTTTTGGCCCTCGGCATGACTCCAGTTGATCACCCCTGAGCTAGGGGTTAGAGCACGGGGCTGGGAATAAGGGTTTTATCAACGCTGCTCCCGCCTACGTGGGATCTTGTATTTCGGGAAGAGGAAGACAGCAGGTCAGGGAGCGCAAATGCTATTCCTGGCTTTGCAAAGCTGAGCAAGCCACTTCATTTCTCCCTGCTTTGGTGTTCCCACAGGATAAGATCAGGGCTGCTCCTCTGCAGGCCCGAGAGCTTCGCTGTGGCACAGATTTGCAAAGCAAGCGGCTGCTTGAATTTGCTGTCAGCTTCCCTGGCAGGGGCATAGTTGGCCGGAAGGGCCCTGGCACAGGAGATGGAACGGGGCCTCCTTGTTCCTCCTCCCAGTGGTACGGGGTCACTTCTGCATCAGGAAGCACATGCACATTTTTCCAGGTCACTTATGAAAAAATGCATGTTGTAGGGTGCCAAGGCAGGCCCTGCAACATGTATTTTTCATAAGTGTCCTGGAAAAAATGGCATGGATGGCAACCCTAGGCCCGCTCCCCAGGCTGGTGGCCCCAGTGCGAGGCACACCACCTGCTCCCCCCACCCCCCAATTATAGCTACACGACACCCTTGTAGGGTGGCCAGAGATGCAAATTTTAGAGGGCACTTATGAAACATACAGGTTGCAGGGCAGCATGAGAGCCACTGCAGCCCTGCCAGCTGTATTTCTCATAAGTGTCCTCTAAAATTCACCTCTCTGGCCACCTTACACCCTCGTTCCCGGGAGACCAAGCAAAGGGACAGCAGCAAAGTCCAGGGGGGAGAGAGGATTGTTAACAAAATTGACTTCCCTCCCAGGGCTGCTCGAGGGTTAATCCAGCAGGGGCATGAGGAGGGGAGCAAATGTGTTTGTTATTTCAGGTGTGCATCCCCACTCCCGTCCAGACCAAACGTTCATGGGTGCGTGGAACTCAGGGCCCCATGGATTCCGCTCCTTCCATTCCCCGAAACCCTCTGTGATTCAGCAAAACATGTTGTCTTTAGGGTTTGGGGGTGGTTGGGGGTTTTTTAAGCCAAACATAATAATTCAGGTTTCTGAGAAACTCGGGAGGCCAGGAGTGGGTATGAACTTCTCCTCCCAAAACCACTGCCCTGGCTCCGGAGCATGGAGTCTCATGGGAAGCCGTTGAATACACAGCCCCTCTCATCCCCGCTGGTCCGCACACACATGCATTGCTGGGACAAAGAGGCCCAGAGGGGGTGGTTAGGGCCTTGGGAGCCCACAAGGGGAGCTGGCAGCTTGACTGGAGCAATCCACATTTCTAGAAGCAGCTGAAATTAAAAACAACAGCAACACCTTTTCCTGCCTACCAACATTCCCTGCTTAGGAGGGACAGGGACCTCTGTGGGGCGGGGGTTGCCACCTCTGTAGGGTGGCCGGAGCTCCCCTTTAAAAGAGGACACTGAGGAAAAATACATGGCACTGGAACCAACGCAGCCCTGAAACCTGGATTTTTCATAAGCATCCTCTTTTAAAGGTGAGGAATGGCACCCCCCTCCACCTATGTCTGTTTTTCCAGGCCACTTATGAAAAATACAGGTTGCAGGGCCTACATTGACACCTATGACACCAACACAGGCCCTGCAACCTGTATTTTTCATAAGTGGCCTGGAAAAATAGACACAGGTGGGAACCCTACTTTGGGGGCTGAATTCCAGGCAAAAAGGCCAGTATTCAAGCCACCAGCATCTCTTACCTGGTTGCCCCTGAGAGGCCAGTGGGGAGATGATGGAATGACAAGAAACTAAGGGTGAAAACAGACATGACGCTAGCTCCACTTTCACACGGCTTTAACCTTCCTTATGCACGTGGCAGGGCTGTATCGGTGCCCTGTGCTGAGAAACGTTAAAGCGGGGTGAAAGTGGAGCTAGCGGCAGGTCTGTTTTCACGCTATGTGGAGTGAGAAGCAGGAAAGCGGGTCTGTCCCTTTTTAGACACTTGGAGTGTTGGGAGGGGTGTAGGGCTGTGCGATTGTGTGAGGGGGCGGAGTTTATTAGCTGAGGGGTGGGGCTTACTGGCAGGAGGTGGAGCTTGTCCCTGGGGACGCTTGGACTGTTGGGAGGTGTGAGTGGTGGTGACACAGCTCTGCGTCAAAACGGGGTGTCGGCGAGCTCAGCTGGCTCAAATTGTTACTCTGGGTGTCTACAGATGAGGAGGGTGCAAGGGTTACAGTGACACACACACATGCCTGGCTCCGCCCCTTCCGAGTAGTGTAACCGTATAATGCTGTAAGTAGTATCCCATTGGGTCAGATCAATGGTCAGCCGACCCCAGCATCCTGTTTCCAACGGTTGCAGCTTTTGTGCCCAACGGGTCATAACGGAGTGATCCGTTTCTTGCTATCCGCCCCCAGTCCCTGACAGTCGGAGGGCTCCTCTCCTGACCGACTTGACTAATAGCCATGCGTGGACCTATCCTCTTAGAACTTACCCAGCCCCCTTTTTTTGGAACCCATGTATGATATTGGCCTTCACAACATCCTCCGGCAGTGAGTTCCGCAGGTTACAGAAGTACTTCCTTTTATTTGTTTTAAATCCACTGCCAGTTAATTTCATACAGTGCCCTCTAGTTTGAGGATTTCGAGAGAGGGTAAATAACAGCTCCCTATTTACTTGCTCTGCGCCTGGGGTTGCTATATAGGCAAATTTTTCCAGGACACTTATGAAAAATACAGGTTGCAGGGCCTGCATTGGTGCCAGTGCAGCATGTATTTTTCATAAGTGTCCTGGAAAAATGTGCATCTATGGCCGCCCTACTCATATTCGCCCCTCAGTCACCTTGAAGAGCCCTAACTTACTGAGCCTCTCCTCGTACGGAAGCCGGTCTATGCCTTCGGCCATCTTTGCTGTCCTTCTCTCCAGTTTTTCCAGTTCAACTTTGTCCTTTTTTGAGGTGGGGGAGAAAGAGGGACTGCCCGTAACCAGCCCACGGAGATGAATGCACTAAACGGAACGGAGCTTATAATAAAATTTTCCAGCAGACCCCAGGTCATGCTGAGCCACGGGACCGCTCTAGCCTGCTTGTTCAGCCTTCATTTGGGATGATTTTATTTCTTTCATCACCCCCCAAAAAATACTAATGCTGGGTTTGGCGGTGGGGTTTGTTTTGTTTTGCTAAAATCAGAAAGGCAGATGTAGTCTCCAGGCACAAGCTTGCAACATTAAACTCACACGGACCACCCCGTCTCTCCGCCAGCAGCGTTACAATAGCGCGGCGGCAAGCCTGATAGCCCTGTCCTGCAAGTGACCCCACAATAACACGGCGGCACGCAGAGCCCTGCCCCGCAGATGACCCCCTAGAACAAAGGAGCACGCGGAGGTCAAGTCCTCAAAATGACGTTAACAATCCCAACGCGGCACGCGCGCCCCCACGTTATCAAAGCGGCCTCGTAGTCTCCGTCGGTGACCCCTATGGGACAGGGAGCTGAGTCTTCGGAGCATGACTTACCCACAGGGGGCCTGGATCTTGGACAGGGGGCTCTGTCTTTATGTAGGTATTAACAGCAGAACCCTCGGCTCTCTAATCTTTCTAGAGCCTTTTGCGTTGCATATTGTATTGATCCTTTCGTCTTATGCCCTGCTGCAACTTCCATGCACGTGGCGCCACCCCTCCTCCTTGTAACTAAGCTAAGCACGTCCACCGGCAACGTCTCGCCTCATAACTTGTGGGCTCCCGCAGGGCTCCATCTTGTCCCCACTCCTGTTCAATGTGTATCTGAGGCCCCTGGGCGAGATCGTTTGGAGATTTGGAGTGAAGTGCCACCGGTACATTAATGACACCCAACTCTAGCTCTCTTTTACATCTGACCCGGGCCCTGCGGTCTCGGTTCTTACCAGGTGACTGTCTGCCGTTGGGGAATGGATGCGGGTGAGCTGGTTGAAGCTGAATCCAGACAAGTCCGAGGTGATGATGGTTGGCCAGCTATGGGCGATTTCAGACGTTACGTTGTCTGAAATCACCTCAGTCAACCGCAGTCAACCGCGGTGGTGGTGGTGGTGTGTGAACGGAGGTGAACGTCTGTTTGCGCACATCCAGATGTTCACCTCAGTCAACCACCCCCCGCGGTGAACCTAACCACGTTTTGTTCTCCCGCACCATGGCGGCGAACGAAGCATGGTTAGGGGGAATCCGGAACACGGTGAAGGAAAAGTAACATCTGTTACCATACCATCACCGCATTCTGGAGTACTGGCAGCGGGCAGCAGGAGTGGCCAGATAGGGCGCTGTGGCTGCCTGTCTCGGGGAGGGCGGGCGGCCGGGGAACACAGGGGGCGGGGTCGTGCGGTCGCACGCTGCATCACGTGGCCCCACCCCCTCCAGGAGGGGGGTTTGCCCAACAGACATGATGGCCGGCAGCATTGACCCTGGGCCGTGGTTCGGCGGTCCCTACAGCCGGGGGCAAAGGGGCAAACGCCTGTTGGCGCGCCCCTTCACCCCCGCCCGTGGTCCAAACCACCCCACGGCCTAGGGCCAATGCTGCCGCCCGTCACATCTGAAATCACCCTATGTGACCTGGGGGGCATAGGGACCCCTGTTATTGATTATGTCCAGCCTCCTTTGGTCACTGAAGTTCACAGTCTTGGGGGGGCCTTGGATCCATTGCTGTGCCCGGACAGTCAGGCTGCGGCGGGGACCAGGAACACTTTTCACCAATTTCATCTGGTGAGAAGGCTGCGACCTTTTCTATCAGACTCGGATTTGGCCACTGTTATCATCAATCAATCATCAAGTATCTGGAATGCGGTCAGGAGGCGGGGTGGCTACTGTACACTGCTATAGCAATGCCTACTCACCTGTTGTGGTAGTTAGGGATGGGACTCTGGGCAAAATTTCGGTTTCGGTTCTCATGAATTTTGGTTCTTTTTTGGTTTCAATACTATCAGATATATTTTTGTACCGGATTTTTAACATCGTGGTTTGTCAATGGGGGACAAAGCACAATGTTAAAAATCCAGTACAAAAATCAATGCAAAAGATCCGATAGTATTGAAACCGAAAAAGAACCGAAATTTCAGATGAATCCGAAATGGCCATTTTTGGGTACTTTCGGTTTTATCCAAAACCGGAATTCCCATCCCTAGTAGTTAGTAGGGGTGGGAATTCAAATTAAATCCATAACTGCGCGGAACGGGTCGTTACGGATTAATTTGTACCGAACTGAAACAGGGTGACAACAAGCCTGTTTCGGTTTGGTTCTAATTTTTTTTTAAAAAAATGACTGAGCATGTACAAAATGAATGGCCGTCGAATCATTCTTCGCACACACGGCCGTTTCCAAAACAGCAGCAGTATCGCCACCATTTTGGAAAAGGGCAGCTGATCCTGCACATGGGCAGTGCCTATTTGTGCATGTGCAGACCAGCTGCCCTTTTCCAAAATGGCGGCAACACTGCCACTGCCATTTTGGAAAAGGGTGCGCATGCACAAAACCATCTGGTGGGCATGTTTCACATGCGCCGTCGTTTTTAATTTTTTAAAAAAATATATTTTTAAAATTGATTTAAATAGGGATCCGATCATTTGGGGAAACAAAATTAAACTAAACGGATACAATTTTGCATCTAAAAGACCGCCCCTAGTAGTTAGTAATTGCCACTGCTACTAATGCTTGGTCGCTGTGTACGCCCAGCAGTTGGGAGACGCTCGGACTGGGAATCGGAGAAGCTCCGCTAGGGAAACATCGTGGGCGCTTTCGCTGGGAGACGCCCTCTCTGACGGTTACACGGCGTCCGCCCGGCGGCCCAGGGAAAGATCCCTACCTCCCCGTCAGCTCGCTGCTTCTCCCAGCCTTGGGATTCCTGCGAGAACCTAGCCTAGCCGTGCTGGCCCAGGCCTCAAATGCGAGGCAAACACTCCCCACCGGTCGCTGGCATGGGCCTCAGCCCGGCAGCACATGGTGCGGCAGCGAAAACAGAATGTTCAGAAGGAAACTCGGCAGCCGCTCAGGGCGCGGAAGGGACAGGAGCCGCTCCAGCCCTCTGCGCCAGGCTCACCCCCCCATGCCCCACCCCTGGGCAAAGGGCACAGGGGAGGCAAACTGATGCTGCTTTGATCTTTGCTGCTGCCGGCAAGCCGCTGGGGTTACCGAGGTCAGAAGAGACAAGCCACGCTTGTTATTCAACGAGCCTTTGAATCAGGGGCAACGCCGATACCACGGAGCAAGGGGCTCAGCTGAACCCTAGCCCTGGGGAGGGGAGGGGGGGCTTCGCAAGTGATCTGACTGCTGCTAGGAAAGGCTCCAAGAGGGAGGGAGTGGGACCAGCGCGCACACCCACACCTCCTCCCCCCCACCCCCTGAAAATTTCCTCCTGGGGCTCAAGCTGCTTGCAAAAGGCCCTGCCAAGAAGGAAGCTTTCAGAGTTGGCAGGGGTGGAGTCTTAGGGTTGCCAATGATGCAAATTTCTAAGGAACACTTATGAAAAATACATGTTGTGGGGCCCTGCATTGGCACCTTAGATAACAAAGCAGGCCCTGCAACATGTATTTTCCATAAGTGTTCCTTAGAAATTTGCATAGGTGCAATCCTAGCCCTGGTCCCACCCACACCCACCCTTAAAACATCCTTCCTAATGGGGGTGCTACTATTGCGGGGGGGGAGAACAGCACGGGAAGCCGAAACAGTGCTGCCTTGATGGGGAAACTCTGCCCCCCCGGAGAACCCGCCCATACCTCTCCTTTAATCCTAACAGCTTATGAAAAATACATGCTGCAGGGCTGCAGTGGAACAAAATGCAGCCCTGCACCATGTATTTTTCATAAGCTGACAGGATTAAAGGGGAGGTATAGCAACCCTAGCCTCATGCCCTTAGGGCAGGTGGCAACCCGTTACTAGCCCCACGTCGTGGGTGACACTGTTTTTCTGGTATGTCCCGTAGCCGTGGCCCCACACCAGCAGAACTGGGCCCATCAACCGAAATCTGATTTCCAGGTTTTACCCAGAGCCTCCAGCTCTGGGGCAAGCCCCCATTTTTCCAAGTCAGCCAGAAGCATCTGTGGCTAATCTCACCTGGAAGATCGGGGCTTCCATGGCAAGTCGTGCCAGAAAGAGGGTGGCGCAAGGAAGTTCTCTCACTTTCTGTCCTGGGCCCTGCCCAGATGCAGCAGGGTTATGTCAAATAGTGGGTGTGACATTACCCGCTATTAACCTGGGGCGGGCCGTGGCTCAGGGGGCAAAGCGAATGCTTTGGATGTGAAAGGTCCAAAATTCAGTCCCCAGCATCTCTGATTCAGGGTCTCTGGTAGCGCGCCTGGGTGAGGCCTCTGCCGGGGACCCTGGAGAGCCAGATTTGAAACCCTGCTGCCGTGTCAGGTCGTGACAATACTGGGCTAAGATGGTCTGAACGTTGGTCTGACTCAGCGAGGTCAACCCCTTTGCCCCGCCCCTTTTCTGATGTGGCCCCGCCCCTATGGAGCACTGTGACATCACAACGTTAGTAGAGTCTTTGGCTTCCTCCTCTGAGGTGAATTCCTCCTCTGGACTCTTCACCCTCCTAGCTTTATGCTTTCCCTTGCAAGCGTCTCTCCTAGACTCAGTCCTCCCTTGCTGATCACTACTCGATTCATTTCTGTCACGCTACTAGGCAGACACAGAACTTTACTGTCACAGATGTTCAGAGACAAGTCCCTTCCCAGTGAGCTTGCAATCTAATATGGAACACAGGGACAGAGAGAGAGAGACACACATATATTCCCATTTTACAGATGAGGAACTGAGGCTGAGAGGCTGTGACTAGGACAGGAGTTGAACCCTGGCTTCCCAGATCTGAGTCCAACACCTTATCCACTACACCAGTGCTTACTCCTTTTAAGCACCATGCTTAGCCCTTTTAACGTCACTTCCCCACTAGTCCAACCCCACACTTCCTCTCTGGGCTTGCACAGTTAGCTTCCCAGTTAGCTAATTATCCCTTGGCGTTGTTACCACCTAAGTCCAGTGTCTCACAGGGCCACACGCTCTGCTGCAGCGTTTCCCCAGCCCATACTTTAGACCTGATCCTCCTGCCACAGCTCTGTCGGTGTGATACCTGGGCTTGGTCTGGTGTCTCAAACACTTGTCTTTCCTAAAACTGTAAGCCTCTCGGGGCAGGGACCTGCCAGTAATGTTCCCGGTAGGCAAGGTCCAACAAGTGCCACGGTGCATTTTTTTCATCTCTTGGACAGTGACCGAATTTTTCCATATTCCCAGGAAAACTGTGACCCCGGGATCAGGGCCCGGATGGAACCCCCTTTGGATGTCGAGACAAAAATTCTTCCCGGTAGTGTCATGTTGTTAGGCAAGGTCCAACAAGTGCCACGGTGCATTTTTTTCCCTAACTTGGAGTGTGTCCGGATTTTTTAAGGAACGTTACTGGCACTGTATAAATAGGGTTGCCATATATGCAAATATTTCCAGGACACTTATGAAAAGTACACGTTGCAGGCCCTGCGTTGGTGCCCAAGGCAGGCCCTGTAACATGTATTTTTCATAAGTGCCCTGGAAATATTTGCATATATGGCAACCCTATATAAAAATAAAAACATAATAATTAATCAAACCAGTGAGATTCTTGGAATTGCTCTGCCCTCGGGGTCAGATTAACACCTAGGCAAGGGAGGCATGTGTAAAAGCTATTATTTGGTGTAAAGGATTAACAGTCAGAAATACAACATAAACTTCCTATTTATAGGCCTAACTAGAAAGGGTTCAACACAGACTGAGACAGGGACAGGCATGTTTGATCCAACAACAAAGCAGGCAGGGTACCCTGGTTCAGACTGTCAGTCCCCCTTCCTCAATCCCTCCCAAGTTCCTTATTCCCCTCTGATGTCAAACAGCAAACGCCCAGTGCTCAGCCGTACTCGCTGGCACGGAGCATCTGGCATTTGGCAAAGACAGAGAGGAGGAGGGGAGATCATCCGTACCCTTGTGTCCAGCTGCCTGAGAGATGTAAACAAGGGATCCGATAGAGGCAGCGGTATTTATCAGCAGCTGGTCGGATCAGTGCCCTGTTGGGAAGGCTTCATGGGCTGTAAATCAGGGGTCAGAATGGGGCATTTCATGGGAGGCGGATTGCGGGGGGGAGAGGTGGCCCAATCAAATGTCAGGCCTGAAAACATTTGTTCACGGCACGTCCAAGTGACCCATGCACTCACAACACACACGTACACACACACACACACACACACACACGCAGCATGCGTACTCCAGATGCTCACTCACTCTTTTACACGCTGCACAAAGCACCTACACACAGCATACCTACACAGGAGCTAAAAGAAGCAGCAGAATTTTACTCGTGAGTAATTTTGCCATCTCGGGAACCAGGATCAATTTCCTGACCATTTAATTATTTAATTGAATTCATTTTTAATTTAATATATTTATATCCCCCTCCCCTTGCCAACGGCAACTCGAGGCGGCGAACGATCAAAATATCATAAACAGTAAAAACAATAAGTAAGACAATCAATAATTTACAAACACGATACGATTTCTAAATTCTCGCAATCCCGTGACATTGCTGCACATGTGCACATAGCTCCCCACAAGCCCCTATTCCCGTACCTCCAATCAGACCTGTTGTTCTATGCTGTTCCCTTTGCTTTGACCCATCAGCAACTGGATTGCAGATTTGTAAAGGAATCTGCGTACCAGCCAATGAGTGACAAGGAAGTACAAGGGGAAACGGAGTCCAGAAAAGAGAGGAGCAATGCAGGATTGTGTCGCTATGACCTCTCGGCATTTGAAATTGGCAACAAAGCGGTCAATGGGATCCCGGTAACGTAAGGAAATGATTGGTAAATGGAGAAACTAAACGTCAACCGAGATATCACCAAGTACCGGGAAGTTCTCGATTCGACCAAGATGGTATCAGGAACTGGGATTTCAACGGGAATTCTCATTTTTGTGAAATCTCGCTTTAGCCCTACTCCAGACACTTGTTCATACCCATACAGGTACTCCATGCATTTACTCACACACTCACTCACTTATAGCTCACATGCCACCAATGACACACAACACACCCACATTCCACACATTTGCTCACTCACAGTGCACCCCCCACCCCAATAAATCAGACCCCCTCCCCTCCATACACTCGCACAGTGTACACACTGCACTTATTTACTTGCAGCACACACGACACACATTTGTTCACACACAGTATACACTCACACACACCACACACACCCTGCCTACATTTACTCACACATGCTAGACACACACTCTGCATACATTTGCTCACTACCCCAAATCACATACTCAGCACACCCATTGCATAAACTTACATACAATACACGCACACCCCACCAATCACACACACAGCACACCCATTGCATAGACTCATTCGCACACCGTACACCCTCCCCACAAATCACACACAAACCCAGCACACACATTGCATACACTCTCTCGCACAAACTACATACACCCACCTGTCGGCCATACACACACTCTCCTACAGAGCATCCACCACAAACCGCACAGGCAGCACACCCATGCTCTGCACACTCCCTTGCACATTACACTCCCTCCCAGGCGAGGCCCACAAGTTCCGGCACATTGTCACAGCCACTGTTGCTGGTTCCTGTGCGTCACACAGGATGCATATGGTGGAACCAGACAGGTGGGGGCGGCTGCTGTACCGTGTGGTCCCCAGGGCTAGCAGCGTTCAAGTCTCAGGTGTGTACAAGGGTGGGAGGGGTGTGTTAGCTCATCCGGCAGTCGACCCTGTGCCGGCTCACAGCTAGGGCGAACTCACGCGTAACTCTGCTGAACACCCACGTCTGCGGGGCCCTGGAAGCTATATCAACAGCCCTGGACGATCCCCGGATTGCTGTTGCGTGTGAGACACTCCATGTTCCAGCCTTGCTTTAAACTCGGATCTGACGAATACATCAGATGTAAACGTCAGATCCGAGCTTCAAGCAGGGCTGGGAATCGGAGTGCCCGCACGCAACAGCTGTCAGGGGATCATCCGGGGCGGTTTATACAGTTTCTGGGGCTAGGGCGGCCATAGATGCAAATTTTCCAGGACAGCGTAATAACTGTCTTATTTGTGGGGCAGTCCCGCCTCGTGCAGAAGGGGCAGTCACCCTCTGGCAGGATTTGCCCCGTGTCTAATCGGGAGGAATCCCAAGGAGCTGGTGGAATACATGTCGTATAAATAATTCAGGCAGGTCTCACAACAGGTTCAAAACAGACATGAATGGAATCTGCTCATAACGTCAGCCCTCCCCAGCCCCGAGTTGGATAAAGGAAGGACTGAGATTTACCCCAGTAAAACCAGTGAGATCCTTGGAGGTATGCTGCTCCAGGGCCAGAGTAACAGATTAGGCAAGCCAGGGTGGGGGCAGCAGGCAAAAATGAAGATCTGTAGGGTTAAATTTGCCAAGCTAGACGTTACATTGTCCCAGCTGGCCTTCTGCTTGGCTAGAGGACAGGAAGTCGTGCAAAGACTGCCACGCCACCGACCACGAAAACAGGGAGGCACGAAGCACGAGCCAGAAAAAAAACCCGAGTCGTGTGGCCGAACCCGAGAGAGGTGAGACGGAGGCAGGGAAACGCTTTCTGCGCCAGTGTCCCAGATAGGAAGACACGGTCAGGGAATTGCAACAGCCTGATGTGAAGAGACCGTCCCTTGTCTGAGAAGGAAGACAAAAGACAGAACTGGCTGCTGGCTCTCTGGGGGAAGACACAGGCAGCCCCAGCAGTTAGAGGAGGACGTTTTGATGTCCTGATAGGGCTGGCCCTACTTGGCCCCCTTGAAAGCCCGGGCCTTAACCTGCCCGTTCCGGGTCGGCCCCTCCCTGCCCCCAAGGAGCACCACAATGTCACGGTGCTCCGTGGGGAATCGGGGCACGTCACAAAAAGGGCAGGGCTACCTGATGTGGTCCCACCGTCGGCCGGCCATAGATGCACATTTTCCCAGGAGACTTGTGAAAAAGACTTGTTGCAGGCCCCGCATTAGTGCCTATGGCAACCCTACGCCCACCTCCCTGGAGCACCGTAACGTCATGGCATTCTAAGGGGTGCGGCCTAGGCCTGTCGCCTCTCGGTGTTTTTACTCTGACTGATAGGCCAAAGTACCGGGCCAGCCTTACCACAGGGCAATTCGGGACAACTGCCCCAGGTGCGGCTACTTTCTCTACTTCTTGGGAACCCGACCCATAGTGGACCCCATTTTCACCTCCGCCGGGTTTCTAGGCCCCCATTCCCTCCCACCAGGGCCCTAAACATAGGGTGGCCATACCTCCCCTTTCATCCAGGACACTTATGAAAAATACATGGTACAGGGCTGCATTGGACCCCTCTAGGGTCCTGCGAAGGGTGCTCCCAAGTCGGCAGGCCATGGGGGAAGGTGTGGGGCCACCAGGATCCCTACATTTTAGCTTCGCCCTGGACCGCACAAATGCCAAGGCCAGCTCTGCCGAAATGGAATCTCAATGGATCAAAAACGTGAGAGGTGGCATCCCCTTATAGGTGCTTACTGATAAAGTCCTATACGGACTCTGGCTCGACGCCTGCGGTTGGCCGGGAGTGCCCTTCTCGAAGTCCCCCGGGTATCTCAGGGGGCCACTATGGAGAGGGCGTTCTCGGTGGCCACAGCGAGGCTGTGGAACTCCCTCCCACCGGAGGCCTGGGTGGCCCCGGACCTCGTCTCCTTTCGATGACAATGTAAAACTTGGCTGTTCTGCCTGACGTTTGGCCAGGGAAATGGGAGTGTGTGTGGGTGGGGGTTGAGAGTTAAGGAGGGAAGAGTTTTTTGTTCTTTTATGCCTCACCATTTGGATGGTTTTATGGTATTTATATTTCTATTAATATGTAGTTTGTCAGCCACCCTGGGCGGCTGTTAGCTGGAGGGGCTGGGATATGAATTATCGAATAAATCAATCAATCCCTAGGCCTTTTGCCCATGGTGAACCTGGCGCGAGTTTGAGGGACTTGGGCTGAGAGGGCTCCAGAACTGAGCCCAACAGAGCGTGGTCCTTATGGAGGCCATGGCTAGCGATTATTTGACACGCCGTTTCAGCTCAAGCCAGGAGGGGCAGCGTATAGTCTCCTCTCTCTACGGTTGCAGTGTCCTGTCAAGCTGGTGTTGGTGCTGAGGCCTGTTGTAACTATAGGGGGAGATGGGGGCAGGGAGGCAGGGTGGCCACCTCTATATATTTTTCCAGGCCACGTATGAAGCATACAGGTTGCAGGGCCTGATTTGCCCGGCAACATGTATTTTTCATAAATAGCCTGGAAAACTATTCACCCCTAGTGGGAGAGGAAGAGTCGTGGTCACCAAAAGCACAGGCTGAGCTTCAGGGCTGCTTTGGCACGTCTCACACGATCCCTCTCTTCCTTGACGGAGCCTGGGGGAGAGGGAAACCAAACCAACGGGTGGGCGTGTGACAAAGGAGAGGTGAGACAGACAGAGAGACACGTCCTGCTCTACTGCCCGGGGCTGTGGCAAGGCTGTTGCAGGCCTGGGGTCATGTCCCAGTTAGGAAGGGCGGCCACAGATGCCAATTTTTCCAGGACACTTATGAAAAATACATGTTGCAGGGCCCTGAAACATGTATTTTCCATTAGTGTTCCTTAAAAGCTTGCCTAGGTGGCCACCTTCCAAGCAAGTTGTCTGACTGGGGGTAGTCAGACATGGCTCTTTCACCCCTCCCTTCCTAGAGACCCTGCAGCAGTTTTCCATGACTGCCAGACAGAGAACAAAAGAGGGGTGAACTCAGGGAGGTCCTGGAAAATCCAGGACACTTGAGAGGTAAGGGCAGTGCTTATTCTGCCTGTCAAATATCATCACATTGGACTGTAATAAAGCCAGAGTGGGGGACATTTCCAGCAAGGAGAGAACACAGCAGAGCAAGCCCTGGGAGAAGATGAGATAAGTGAGCTGAAAGGATTGAGTAGGGGGGAGGAGGAGGAGGAGGAGGAGGAGGGTGTAGCAGCTCCTTGCTCTGGGATGGATGAGTAACACTAATTACATTTCTACAGCATCCTTTATCTCCAAAGGGTTTTACAGAGCCTGGCACCAAGATTGCAGCCTTCCCTGAAATCCAGCCAGCCAGGCAGACGACAGCAGCTGTTTAATAATAAAGACGCTGCAAAGAAAGTCTTCTGCATTAGGAGGCTGCAACGTGTGGCGTGAAGCAGGCCTTTCCCAGATGAAGGGGCAGCAACCGCCGCTTAGGAAAAGAAAAGACCCTTCCAGGCCAGCTTCCGTACCGACGGCCCAACAGGCAGGAACTGCCTTGCTTTTGCGGGAATGTCCAAGGGTCCCTGTCACGGAGGAACATAGGGTCGCACACGTGTAACACGGGACTACATGTAGACTACAAGCCTGGTAAATATGTAATGCAAAAGGTTCCACATGTATGTGAGGTTACAAGTGAGAACTGTAAAACTCAAAGTAGAGCTCTGACACGTCACCAAGCTACAGGAAATGCAAAGAGATACCAAAAATGTGTATTTGAGAACACTTGCCAGACGGAACCCTGTGGAGATGTAGATGGACCTTTATGTTTGCCTGGGTTGCCTACGTGACATTGCAGGTCTCCCCAAAGGCGGGAACAGAGACAAAGAAGGAGAAAGATGGGAACAGAGACAAAGAAGGAGAAAGACTATTTAAAAAGGCCAGTTAGTCACCTTAAGCAGTTCTCTCCTTGAGCCATCTCAGCAGTTACATCTGCATACAAAAAGTCTGCTAGCAGCAAGGCTGGAGAAAACATGAACAGAGAGGCATGATTTTGCTCTCTACCAACTAAGAAGCCAGTGCCCAGTCATTCTACCTTTATGACTGAGGAACAAGAAGCTTATGGATCTTTATAGGGTAAGATGCTTATTTAGGAACTCAATCAGTATAGATCAGGAATGTGTTATATTTACCTTTGATTTCTAGTAACCACTCTGTATCAACTATCTTGCTTATGTAATCAATAAACTTACTTATCTTTATGAAGAAGGGTTTGTGTCTTAACACTGGAACACAAGTGAGCGACAAGAGCCCTCAAGCTCTTGCGAACCCAGAGAATAAAGAGTCTGTAAACGAGAAGGATCGGGCCCTTGAGTGACAAAGGAGTTTCCCTGCGGCAGGCTTGAATTAGCCAGAGAGAGAAACTAATTCAAGTGGGCTGTGCGCGAGGGAAACTGAGTCACTCAAACCTGGTAAAGTGGGGGTTTGGACCTCCAACCCGTGACAGTTGGACAGTCCCACCCAAGGTGAGCAAGACCCCCTGCGTTTGGAGGTGGTAACCACCAAAACCCCCCTGCAGAGTGTCACTGGCAGCCGTCCCCTCTCTGCCACGTACCGGGCTTCCCTGTTAATGGGGGAGATTACGGCTGTGCCCTTGTCATGGATGGACCATCACTTCCTGCAGACCTCCCATCTAGCACATGTCTGCCCCCGGCAGGGTGCGGAACCTGCTAGGACGGTCCGGGCCCCGGAGGCTGTTGGACCCAGTGCGGTTCCTGGGCGCTTTGGGGGAGTCACCCTCTGACCTAGACGACCATCACCTTGATGACCTCATCCATTTGTATTGTTTTATTGAATGTTTTATATATATGATTGTAGTTTTATTGTATTGTAGTGACTGATTTGTTAGCCGCCCCAGGCTGCCTGGCAGGAGGGGCAGAGTATCATTTTAAAAAATAAATAAATACAAATCATGAGCATGTGGGTGGGTGGGAGCAAGCATTTGTTAATTGAGTCTCAAGACAGAGCAGTAGCGTTGTTCCCGTTCTGGGGAACTGAGGAGATTCCCAGCGAGGGTTGGGAGTTAGAGATGCGGGAGGGTGTGAGAGAGAGAAGGGGGAGGGAAGGGCGGGGCTTATTGGCCAAGGGGCTGGGTTTAGGGTTGCGATAGATGCACGTTTTCCTAGGACACTTATGAAAAGTCCATGTTGCAGGCCTTGCCTCTAAAATTGGCCCATCCTTCCGAACGCTGGGTGCTTTGGGACAAGCGCCTCCCAACCCATCGCTCACCATCACGCATGCCGCAGGGCCGTAGAAGGTGCAACATGCATGATGCGGGGGGGATGAGTGGGAATACCCACTGAGGCTGGGCTAATGAAATTAGGGGCATGAGGGCGGACAGAGCGTGGGAGCAGGGGGAGGGGTGCCAGGAGACAGAGGGTGATGCCGGCCCAGGACTTCCATCCCCAAACATCACAGCAAATCCTCTGTGAGGTTGAGACTCAGGTTGGTCGTTATTAATGAAATGTTGTTCTCGCCGCTGTACAAGGAAGCAACGCGCTGCAAAAGAAAGGCAGCGGCAGGGCTCCCAGCCACAGGCTGATGCAACTCGAGTCCAGACCCGTGCAAGCTTCTTGCACAACACCCACCTCTTTCCAGGCCCCTGCTGGGAACTGCATGAAAACTATGGGAAAGAGCAGCACCAGGTTAACTCTTTGGCCTGGGGACACATTCCTCTCATCCCCAGCTGATTCGCAGGGACTAGGAACCCTGCATAGTAAAAAAAGCCCAACATATTCAAGTTTCAAAAAAATCGCGAGATTCTCTTTAAAAATCATGAGTGAAAATGTCTATATATGTAAACGTTTGGACTGTTTTTTCCTTAACTTTAAAAAAAATTATTATTATTAAAGAGAAGGCAGAGGCAATTACTTGTGTGTGTGTGCGTGGTGTGTGTACGTATGCGGGTTTTTGTCCGTCTGTCCCTTAATACATGGGCAGGGCACCAGATTATGCCAGGTTAAAGCCAAAGGCGATTTGTGCTTGCAGACCCAGGACAGCTGGCTTCTTCTTGGCAAGGGGAACAAGGGGGCGGAGGTGCTGGTGTTGTTCACTGAGACACCAGTCCCTCCACCCCCTTAGGATTGCCACCTGGATATATTTTTCAAGGCCACTTATGAAGCATACATGTTGCAGGGCCTGCATCAATGGCAACCCCTTGCAGCATATTACAGCAGCCACTGGCAGAAACTCCCACCCCTCACTTTCTAACTCCTCCCTGCAACCCCCAATCATCCTGTCGCCTGTCTCGACCAGGGGTGGGCAAATGCAATTAGCTGCAAAGTTTTCATCAGCGCCTGAATGCCACTAATATTTCTTTACTTATTTAAATTTATATCCCACTCTATTCCAAAGCCTTAGGGTGGGTAACTTATAAAAACAACATGTAAAAAAATATAAATAAAATATATCTTACACCCCACCAAAATTCCACGACCCTATCCTCCCCGGACAACTGCCAAATGTCTGGTCAGATAAAAAGGTCTTGCATTGTCTCCAGAAAATACTTAGCCCCAGGCTTTGGTGATCCTCCAGGGGATGGGAGGACCACAATCCTGGGTCAGCCACCGAGAAGGCCCTCTGCGCACCCTCGCTGTATGGATTTAATGTGCGGATGGAACTTGCGAGAGGGTGCTCCCGCCTGACCTCAAGGATCACGATGGGACACAGGGGAGGAGGGGGGCCTTTCAGATATGCAGGGCCTCTGTCATTTAGGGCTTTATAAGGCAAAAGCGTTGTTCCCTCCTGTGTCCGCAGGGCGTGAGGGGAAAGAGATCCATATTCACCTGCCTTCGGTTCCCTTGCACCCCCCACCCCACCCCCGTTCCCCTCTCAGAGGCTGTCTCTCTCCAGCGCCCCGTGCCCCTACATGCTGAGGGCCGCTAGAGGTTCTGGGGCAGTGAGTTTCAACATTCTGTCATGAATATAAATTATTTATATAGCACCAGCGATGTGCTTGGCCCTGAACAATCATAAATTAGAGGCAGGTCCCTGCCCGCAGGGAGCTTACAATCTAGGACAGGAAGTCGAGAAGTTACAGGTGCATGGGCTTAGCTTCCTTACAGAGGGAGAAGGGGGACGCTGAAAGGTAGGATCGTAGAGGAAGCATCAGTGAGTAGCGGTCTGTGGTCCTGAGGAGCTAGGCATTGCTTCATTTATTAAAAAGAACGGGCAGGGCCCAAGCCCAGCCCCAGAAACCATGCCCCTGCCTGAACTCTCGCGTCCAGCCTGCCTCTGCAGTTGAATATAAAACAGGAGTTCTTGAAATTTAATCTACACCGAGAGACTAGGCGGATCAAAAGCTAGATCGCAGTGGGGGGAGATGGAGGGTGGACCAGCCCCATAGAAATCATTGCTGGGGCGGAGAGTCGGAGAGTTCAAGCCCAGCTGCACGTGGGTTTAGCTCTATATCAGCTTCCTGACGCGCAAGGGCACTAAGGCCCATTCCCAGAAGCAAGACGTAGGGTTTCCATAGATGATGCACATTTGGGAAAAGGTCTGTTGCAGGTCCCAGAGCGGCACCTAAGGCAGGACCAGCAACATGTATTTGTCATAAGCGTCCTGGAAAAGCAATTGCATCTCTGGCCGCCCTCAGCAAGAGGGCAGCCTGGGCTCTCCCTGTACAGCTCAGTCTGCCGCCGCCTGCCAGGGGAGGGGACGGGTTTCGACCTGTGCCAGCCAGCGCCGTGTCTGTTCCCATGCTGCGTTGCCGCCTGCGAGCGAAGGCTTCCCCAACAGAAGCCAGGGCTCTGATTCGTTTCCTGGCTTGCTCTCGCCCAGCGAGACGGCTAAAGGAGGTCTCTCACAGACCCGGTAGGCCTCGCTACAAGCCCAGTCTCAGCCTGTGGGTCACTCTCCGTTGCCTCCCGTACCTGGGCCAGACAAGGGGCATGAGAGTGCGGAGCAGGGCTATTTCTGGGCTGGGGGGGTCGCGGGGGGAGTTACGCCCAGGTGTCTCCTATCGAGGGATCCATGTCGTAGTGACTGGAGCCCTCAGCCACCTCCTTCCAAACTGGGAAGGGGGGGAGCTAAGTCCTGTCTCTTAGGGTGGCCATATCGCCTCTTTAATCCAGGACGCTTATGAAAAATACATGGTGCAGGGCTGCATTGGAACCAGTGCAACCCTGCAACATGTATTTTTCATAAGCGTCCTCTTTTAAAGGGGAGGTCTGGCCACCCGAGGCAGAGGGGGAGGGATGGCTAGAGGAACCCAACTCCCCCCACCCAATTTTGAAGGCAGCAGCTGAGCTGGGGCCTTACCACAGGGCAACCACCCAGACCTTCGTTTCTCTACTTCCGGGGCCCCTCGCAGTGTCCCGTTTTCAGCAGGGGAGGGTGTGTACACCACCCCTCCCAGCAGACCCCCAAACTAGGGTTGCCATAAATGCAATTTGGTAGCGGGCACTTATGAGAAATACTGGCTGCAGGCTTGTATTGGTTCCAAGGCAGCCCCGCAACCTGTATTTTCTCATAAGTGGCCTCTACCAAATTGCATTTATGGCAACCCTACCCCAAACACAACCACTTTGGGTCCATTATATGCCCCTCTGAAGGGTGCCCCCAAGGAGTGCGGGTGGCGGAGCCACCAAGGGGCCATGCATTTTATTTTTGCTGCCCTGGCACTAGGGTTGCCTAGGGATGCAGATTTTTAAGGAACGATTATGAAAAATACACATCGCGGGGCCCTGCATTGGTGCCTAAGATGCCAACAAAGGGCCCTGCAACATGTATTTTTCATAAGTGCTCCTTAAAAATCTGCCTAGGCGACCACCCTACCTGGGCCCCACAAATTCCAAGGATCCAGGGGATGCGGGCACCCCAGACCCGTCGGTAGCATTTGCCTTGGGCATTTTAAAGGTCTTTAAATGATCCTGGTGCTGGATGGGAGGTTGCTGAATGCTCCTCCTCTCTGCTGCCCAACACCACCATCGCCCCAGTGCATCCTCTGCGTAGCTGGGCCATTTCAATTTCCTGGCCGCCAAAACCCAAAGGCTCCAGGGAGGGGATCCCCCATTCATGAGGCCTCTCTACACAGTGACGGCGGAGACAACAGGTAGGGACTGTACGGCGGCTTGCGCTAGGGTGACATCAGCTTTTGAGAACCGGGGATTTTCCACTCTCAGGAATTCCCATCCACGCTGCCTCCTCCTAAGTTTCCCTTTCTCCCCCACATCCACCGACCTTTCTCTTCTGGAGAAACATTCCATTTCCTTGTCTCTGCTGCTCCGAGGCGGCCATTTGCTTTCGCTGAGGGGGATGAGTGGTGCAGTCTTCAGACGACGCAATTAGGGAGCTAGTATTGTAGCCTCTCTCAAAATACTAGAACTTGGGGACGTCCAATGAAATGAAGAGTCGGCATGTATAAAAACGAACAAAACAAAGTACTTTTCCACACAGTGGACAATTAACCTGCGGAACTCATTGCCACAGGCTGTGGCGAAGGCGGACAGCATAACTGGGTTTAAAGAGGGATTCTATCAAATGGAATTAGTCATTCCGGGTTGCAAAAGCACATAGGGTGTTTTCAAATGAGATGCTACCCTGCATGGCCACCCAAGAGCCACGGAGTCGGCCACGCATCTGAAGGGGAGCGGCAGCCGGATGTGCAACGACGTCCCCAGGCTGGAGGCTCCCTGGGGTTACTGAGGACACTCCCTCCCTCCCCGTGGGAGGTCCCCCCAGCAGAGAAGGATAAGTAACCCAAGCTCAGGGCGATTTTAGGCACAGGGGTGTCGCAAACCTGCTCGGAGCTCCGTGACCGAACCATCGGATACGAGGGGAGCTAACAACACAGATACAAACAGGATACCGATTCTTGACCCCGGGCGCCCTGCACAGCCCTAGTTTCTCAGCTAGTGGGTCATTAGGAAAAGTCCTGCTCTAGTAGCTGAATTAAAAAGCAAGTGGCCAGTGGGACCGTCTCCGCACTCACCGTAATCCTTTCATTTCCGCAGCTGTGGAACTCCCTTCCGGTGGAGGCACGGTCGGCCCCGGATCTTCCCTCCTTTCCAAGAAGTTGTAAAGACCTGGCTGTTCCGTCAGGTGTTTGGGGTGGGGGAGAAGGGGGAGGGGGTGGGTTATATTAATCGCCTCCTTTGATGTCATGTTTTGTAGTTTTATTATTACCATTTGATTGAACGTAAGCCGCATCGAGCTGCCTGTGGCCGAGGGGGGGGGGGGGG
>QEPC01008752.1:7868454-7892119 GCA_003113815.1 Sphenodon punctatus | reverse complement strand
GGGGGGGGGTAGCAAAACTTTGAATAAATAAATAAATATAAAATAAATTTCTGTTCAACACTCCGCTGTCAAGTTCCTCCACCTGACCTGCTGCTTTGACCATGTTCAACCTCCCTCTCTGCTCTTTTTACAGACTCCCTCTCTCCTTTTGTATCCACAGACGCCTTGTCCTCACCTGCAAGGCTCTGCACGGCCTCGCTCCTGCCTCTTCTTTTCCCACCAAGCGTGTTTCCAAACGTGCCGCGGGGCACGGATTAACCCGCTGTAGCACGGATGAATCCGGGCCCAACGTCACGGTTAAAAAGGGCCACCAGATGTTACCGGGCTCTGGCTCCCGACCGTGTTGGAGTTTAGGGAAATCCCCAAGTCACAGCCCCCAGGCTAAGCTCCACCACGGTTGGGAGCCAGCCGGCGGGGGCCAAATGAAGTCAGCGATCACAGGTGATAGATAGCCTGCTTCACTCAGCCGGGTCCGGAGTGGTGGTGGCAAAATCCTTTTGTACCGGATTTTTAACATTGGGCGGTTTTCCCCCATTGAAAAAAACACAATTTTAAAAATCCGGTACAAAAATCAATGCAAAAGATCCGATAGAACCGAAACGGAAAAAAACCTGAAATTCATGAAAACCGAAAGCGAAATTAACCAAAACGGAAATTTTGCCCAGAGTCCCATCCCTAGGAAATACTATTGGCTCCTGTTCTTGCCAGTGGGAACAGCTTGCTTGGTTTCTTTATGTCAGAGCCTTGCTGCAGTTTCAGAACATAAGAGATGGGAAGACGCAGCTCTGCTGAAGCACTGAGAATATCCCCCTGGCACGGCACCAAGAGAGTGGCATCCTTCCCCCGCCTGGATCAGGCACAGCGGCCTTTGCTCTTTGGGGGGGTGGCGGGGAGGAAACCCAAGCACAAGCAGCAGAAGGGAATTCCTGCAGCTGGCAATGTGAAATCGAAACTGCCGGCAGGAGGAACTTTGCAGATTGCGGTTGATTCTTGGGATGTTTCTCCGCCCCACGGGCTGCACATTGCGGGAACTGAACCACTATGTCGGGGTGGGGTGGAGGGGAACCCTAAGGCCAGCCCAGGGGTCAAATGCAGGAGCTGCGGTTAGTTTTTAGGCAGCCTCTTTTCAGGGCCTAGGTAGGTCTGGCTGGATCCTGCCCACAAGCACAGAAAGACTGAGCTCAGGGGAAGGGAGCAGAGATGAGAGCATGCGCCCAAGGAGAGGGGGCAGATCCATGGCACAGATCAGGGCCGGCCTTACTCCAGGGCCACCTGGAGCGACCATCTTGGGCCCTGCTACTTTCTCTACTTCTGAGGGCCCCACAGTGGCCCCTGTTTTCAACTAGGGTTGGGAATCTGGATTCGAATTAAATCCGTGACTGCATGGAACCGTCGGTTACGGAACAGGCTGTTACCGATTTATACATACCGAGCTGAAACAGCGCAACAACAAGCCTGTTTATATATTCTGTGTATGCGCGTCCTTTTCCAAAATGGCAGTGGCAGCGTCACCGCCATTTTGGAAAAGGGCAGCCGCTTGGCACATGAGTAAAATTGCCACCGCGCAGGTGCAGAGCGACTGCCCTTTTCCAAAATGGCGTCAATGCTTCTGCTTTTTGAAAAGGGCGCTTATTCCCTTTAGGAGCCAGGATTGAAAATCGCTATTCCCCAGAACGGGCCAGTGGATATTTTGTGCATGTGCACTCATTTATTTTTTAAAAAATTAATTGATTTAAATACAGATCTGTAATACGAATCTGCATTTAAAGCCGATAACTTTGGGAAACTAAACAAAAATAAACCGATACGAATTTGCATCTGAAAGGCCACCTCTGTTTTCAACTCCCTCCAAGTGGGCCCCCAAACACGGTCACCTGCCCCCAAGAGGGTGGGACCACAGGGGAGGAGGAGGGGAGCTACCAGGGCCCCTGCGATTTATCTTCCCCCTGGGACTCCCAGATTCGAAGGGCAGCCCTGCGCCGATCCATGATCTAAACTCTCCTCTTCCTGACTGCACCCCCGGCCCTAAGGTGCCAATGCAGGCCCTGCAACATGTATTTTTCAAAACTGTCCTCGAAAAATTTACATCTGTGGCAACCCTAACAGAACTTTCCCTTCTGCCTGGCCCCGGCAGCCTGTGTTGCATCAGACAATAGCACACACAAAGCCACACACTTGGCGTTGTTTTCCTGTGCGGCTAACACCCCACCCTCCCCACTCCGACTTCTGCTGCTGCAGCAGCTGCTGGCCCTGGGAACGTGTCAGCCAGCGAGCTCTGGGCTCCGAACGCTGTTGACATCACCGAGGATCAAAACAAGCATGTCGACAATTTGCTGACACCCCCCCATGTGTTGTTACATGACAAAGCCCCCGGGAGAGGGGAACAACAGCGACGCTGGGGAATCGTGAGCTTCTCTCCTGGCTCCTAAAGGGAATGAAACTCAGTAATAAAATGGGCAATATTCATAGCCCCCCCCAATCCCACCCCTCTGGGCTTTTGCCAAGGGGGGGGCAGGGCCGGGACAAAGGGGCTGTTCCGCTCCTTCTGACGCTCCGCAGGGGTGCAGCCACATCAGAAAGGGGGCAGGACACGGCGGCCTACTCTCTTTCTGACACGGTGCCCCCAATTTCTCCAGGTTTCTGGGGGCACCCCTCACTGATCTGGAGAAATCAGGGCTTCCCTTGGGGCCAGAGTTTCCAGGTGAATCGCAGACAGGTGGCAACTCTGCCTCTCAAGCCCCCTCTGCCCCCAATGTCTGACTCATGTTCCCCGCACCAGCCCCCACCCCCCGGCCCCCCTGCCGATCCAGCTGTGGAGTTTGGGGAGCTCCTAAAGGAGGAGTCTTGAAAGACTAAGAGCGTGAGGGAGATTAAATTTATTGATTTATTTATTTTGCAAAGAGATATTTCCCTAAGCTAGGGTTGCCATATATGCAAAAAAACAACAGGGCACTTATGAAAAATACATGTTGCAGGGCCTGCATTGGCCTATAGTGCCACGGCAGGCCCTGCAACATGTATTTTTCATAAGTGTCCTGAAAAATTTTGCGTCTATGGCAACCCTACCCTAAAGCCCAATGTGTGTCTCTGTGTCCCCAGGGTAAATGTAATCAATGATGTACCTCTGCAAGGCTAGTCAGAGGTAAACAAGCACACTTGGGATAAGAGCCAGGCGAGGCTACTTGGATGGACTCACTTGGCAGTTTGTGGGATGGGGGTGGCCTACCCAGGAGTCTGTTCCCAGCCCTTTCTCTGGTTTCCACATCACAGTGTAACGTCCCTGCACTCGGCTCTCCCTGTTCTATTTCTTTCTCAGAAACAGCAGCAGGACCTGCCTCTTTCTCAGAAAGCAAACATGAGCTGAACCAGATCTGGGTTTGCTGGTGCCATGGGCTTGCAGCCAGGGGTCTCCATACATGGGGAAAAGAGTTCACCCAGGCTGAGACCCTGCTGCTCCCTTTGGCCTGCCAGAGGGACCCAAAAATACATGGGAGAGTCACAGTTAAAAATAGGGTGATCCCTCGATTTCCAGCCCTGGGGGAGGCAGCGGGCTTCGTGCCCTGCAGAGCGGACTCCAAGACAAGGTCAGGTAGCAATCGCCCATCAATCTCGACACTAGTTTAATTCCAATGAGGGGTGTGTGTGTCTCTCTTAACCCCTTCCTGGATGCATCAGTGATTCCTGAACAGAGCATTTTTAAATCACTGAAAGGCTCATTGTGCCACTAAGAATGGGTTAGAACTCCTGTCTCAGCTACTCACCGTGAGTCAGTGACTTCTTGACTGCGTCTGCTTTTCACTCTGCCACTGACTTGCCGTGGGGCCTTGGCTTTAGGAGTTTAGGATTGTTGCCTACCCGCAGGGCTGATGAGTCTGCGTTACGTAAATTCTGTAGAATCTTGAAGCTGGGCTAAAGGAAGTCATTCCCTCCGCCCCCAAACACCACAGCTGTTTATTGCCCCACAAGATTGATTTCTGAATGTTTCACATCTCAATCTAGAAACTAAACACCTCCCTCCCCCAAACCACAGTTTTAACTTCTGTCCAAGGTAAAGGTTACATACCTTTCTAAGGCACTTGGCTTTCCTCAGATGAAGATCTTGGAATAAGGACACAAACACTGTCACACCGTATCAGACCAATGGCGCATCAGAGAGCCAGGGACTCCGCCAGTCCGTCTGAAGTGGGCTCTGTGTACAAGCACCCAAAATGTGTCAATGTGGTTGAAAGAAATCCTTTAAACTACGGGGGGCAAACGATGGTTCCAAAAATTTAAAATAGGGATATGCACCACGTGTGACCCGACCCAGAGACTGACATAACCTGGAAAAATTAAGCTTGCTTTTTAATATCATTATTTTTTTAAAGAAGCTTCTAGCTTCGGTTTCAGAGGAAAGTTTGAAAACACAAATGCGATAGAACCCCAAGGCTCGGAAACCAGAAAGCTGAGAGTCAATAGTGAGTTTCTAAAAATCGCATGATTTTTAAGCCAATCTCATTATTTTAGGGGCTGAATGATTCATGAGTTTTGTGCATTTGGCATTGGCAATACAAGAGCTCTCAGTTGCCCCAGCTGGCTGGGACCTACTTGACACGCAGACCTCGTCCCCTGACCTCCCTGGTGGTTGGGTGTAAGTGACTTCCTACGCAGGCATCAGCTTGGGATGCATGTAAGCAGGGACTTGAGTTGACTGCACCAAAAAATCTTAAATTCTGCAACCAGCGAAGCCAAATTTTGCAAATTCACCGGGAGCATTAATATTTGCCCAATTAACTTGATTTGCATAACTATGCATGCTGGGAAGGAAATTTGCAACGGGTTTGATATAGAATCACAACTTTGCTAATCAAACACAACGCAAATCCTCTGGAATTTCAGCCCCCCAGAATTCCCACCTCATATTAAAACCCCAGACCTCCCTCACCCAAACATAGGGCCTTCAGACCCCACCCACCCACAATTCATCTCCCAGGGGCCTATTTACCCTCGGGTCATGGTCACACCTCCCGGACAGACGGCAGCAGCAGCAGCAGTTTTAGTTTGGGGTCAGGCGACAAGTTTATGCCTGAGCCAGGATTTAAAGATCCTGCAGACAGCCCCCACTGCAGCGTCACTGCAATTTCAGCCTGGCACTGCGAGGATTGGCTGATTCTGCAAAATTCACTGCAGATTACAGCAACGCAGTCAACTCAGGTCCCTGGATGTAAGCATTAATCCCCTGTTGAGTCTTTGTTCTGCTTGGACCATGACATGGAAGATGAGGAAATGCTCCCTTGACACCCTGGACAGAAACTCCCAACAAAGCCCCCCCTGCACAGAAACCCAAAGGCAAAGTAGCTCTCCACCCCCCGCTAAACATAATCCTGCCAATGCTCTCACATATACCAGTCTTTTATTTCCTCAGTCCACAGTTCGGACTTGTTTCGGGCCCTGTGTGACCCAAATCCTTGCATACTGACACCGGCAGTAGGGGGTCCAATAAAAAAGAGATGACCTGAACTATTTCTGCCTCGGGCTGTTTTAAACAAGCCCCTCCCCAACCATTACCCGCCCTGCGTCTTGCAGGGCTGCATGGGCACCCTATGGAGCCCAATAACTCCAGGTTGGTAATGGGTGGGGAGGCGCTTGTCTAAAAAACACCCCTCATCTCAAAATGAAGCCACTCGGGCAAAACCTTTTGGGAACTACTGTATCAGTGGCTTCTGTAAAAATCTGAGCTGGGCACTCCCATTTCCAAAACGGCAAGCCGTGTCTTTCTCCAAGCGTAATCGCCAGCAGAACGCGGGGCAAATGCAGCTGCTCCATTAGGGGATCTCTTGCACTTCTTCCAAAACTATTTCCTCTGCAGCACCCAAAGCAGACAGGCAAGCGAGCACAGCACCAAGCGGAAGGATTTACGATCTCCGCTTTGATCACCGTAGACAGGCGCAGTCAGCAGTTAACCACGGCAGATAATCACAGGGATGGGACTGGGCAGAACAGGATTCACCGTGGAAAGAAACACAGAGACCTCATTCCCCTTTAATTTAACTACTTCAGTGCTGGTAGGCCACTCAAATTGCTGCACTGGCACGGTTACTTACGTTGCCGGAACAATGGACCTAGTACTGAGCAGCCATGAGTACAGACGGGTCCCTGCCCCGAGGGACTTACAATCTAGAATGGCCCAGGGAATGGACAACAAAAGGAAAGGCGCGTAGGGAAAGACAGGGAGACATTTTATTTGACATCACTTATATCATTTTATATTTATTTTATCTCCCATGAAGTTGAGAAGTTGGCTTAGTTACAGGAGACGAGGGGATCGCAAGGACCTGATGGGGGTGAGGAGAAAAGGAAGGCTCGATGGAAGAGGTAGGTTCTTAGGAGGGATTGGAAGGGTTGGAGGGAGGAGCGTGGGAAACCGCTCCCCAAGCCAGCGGTCCGGAGTGTTCGGGAGCACTTTGAAACAGCCCTTCGTCCTTTAAAGGCAACGGGAGAGGGAATGAATTCATTATCTCAATTTCCACGGAAATGAATTAAACTGAATTGCAGAGGGGAGACTGAATCGATGCGTATTGGTTCGATCGACGTATATCCACCAGGAGCGTCGCGGGGGGCGTTCTCGGCGGCTGCGCCGCGGCTGCGGAACTCCCTCCCGGCGGAGGCCCGTTTCGTACCCGGATCTTCCCTCCTTCCGCCGACAACGTACCACCTGGCTGTCCCGCTGCGCTTTTGGCGGGGGAGACGGGTGGGGGCGGTTCCTTTTATTTTTGTTTCTGCTCCAACAGTTTGATGATGTTTTCTTTTTAAAGCACGTTTATAGTCATCTGTTTTTATGACTTTTTGTGAGCCGCTCCGAGCCGGGATGGGTCGCAGGATAGCAAATGTTAAAATAAATAAATAAATAAATATTTATGAAAATCAATCATGCAAATTATGCGGTGCTTCCAAGTAGTCTCTTATGTCACTCCAGCGAAGGGTTGCTGCCATAGATACCCATTTCCCCAGGACACTTATGAAAAATACATGTTGCAGGGCCCTGCATCGGCACCAGTGCACGCCCTGCAACATGTATTTTTCATAAGTGTCCTGGAAAAATGGGCATCTATGGCCGCCCTACTCCAGCACTCATGACTGGAAAAAGGTTGAGAACTCCCGATCACATAGGCTGCGGGGAGCAAGAGACTCTGGGGTGGAAGAAGGGGCAGTTGATGTCAGGGGGTGATGGTAATTTGCAGCAGACACCCTGCCCTGGATGGCCCAGGAAGCAACAGCTTGATTCTCTGTTCTCACCACCTGGAAGATAGCAGCAGGCAAGGCCCCTCGTAGCTACCATGGAGCGACGGGGCTCAGCTAAGCCCAGGCCTTAGAGGGAGCTCAGTCTGAGCACCGCTAGGAAACTTTCAGAGTGGGTGGGGGCTGGGCCAACAATCCACCCTCGCCCACTCTGAACAGTTTCTAATAGCGCTCAGGCTGCTTGCCAAGGGTGCCGCCAAGCAGGAAGTTTTCAGAGTGGATGGGGGTGGAGTGCTGCCCCCCCCCCTTTCCACTCTTAAAACTTCTTTGCTGGCAGGATTGCGGCTTCTCTGGGGGAGGGGCTGTCTGGGCAGCGGCAGGCTAGGGGGAGCAAGTTGAAATGGATGGCAAAAGCTGCAGCCTATTACGTGCGCATTGTGCACAGCTGGCAGGAAGGGCGACATTTTTGTGTGTCTAGGGTGGCAAAATTTCTGGTGCCGGGCCTGGCCACTACCCGGGGGGGGCTAAAGCTGGCAGGAGAGTAGTAAGGGGGAAAGGACGAGAGCACAAGGGGGGGCGTGTGTGCGCACAACTATCACAGACAAGTGGGAAGGGAGCACAGCTCAACAAAGGTTTAAGAACAGCTGCTCTGGAAAAGCAGGGCCAAACCCACTGTCAGGACCACTTGGGAAACCAACCACTACCCCCATGCACAACCATCCTTCTCCCGAGTTATCTGCAGACGTACTGGGAGCCAGATGTGCCCTCTCCATTCCCCACCAGTCTTAGTCTTTAAAAGCAGATGGATTATCTTTGCTGGTGCGTAAAGCTGTTCTTGCAACATGTATTTTTCATAAGTATCCTGGAAAATGTTGCATTTATGGCAACGCTAGTCCAAGCCCAAGGATATCAAAATACTTTTCAAATTGCTTTTTAGGACGTCCTCTTTGACTCCCTCTGGCTTTAGGAACATGTGGTGTAAGGGCCCCAACCTGTGGCCAGTCCTGGCACTGCAACCAATGATCTAAGAATATAAGGAACGACAGTCTGAGTTCAGACCAAAGGACCGTCTCACCCAGTATCCTGTCTTCAACAGTGGCTTGTCAGGAAGCGATTTGTGCGGAAACGGTTTATTTTGATCCCTCCCGTTCCAATCTGCATCCGTTGAAACACAGTACTACGGACTATGTTTTGTTGAAGACCCGGGTCAGATGTCCTGGCATTCCAGCACTGAATTCCAGCATCGTGTGCATGTGCAAAATGTATTTTGTGTGTGTGCAAGGATATATTTCTGCTATCATGCATGTGCAGGGTGAAAGAATTTGGTGCTTACAAGCCAGAAGTATGGATGAGTGGATTCTACCTGTGGATACGGTACGGGAGCGCCGTTTCCCGGTTTTCACTTCCAGAACTTGACCATGAGAGGTCTCATCCTCTGGACCAACTTGAATAATAGCCATTTATCCCAGAACTTAACTGAACCTTTCTTGAACTCAGTCATGCTCTTGGCCTTCTCGACATCCTCTGGCCAGCTAGCCACTTCGCTTCTTCACGCGATGCTGTAAATGCCGGCATGTGGCTTTCTAGAAGAACTTGATCATTCCTAACTGGACTAATCCACTCATCTATCCCAGGTGGTTTTGGGGGAGCAGAAAGCCGTGAAGGGGTCATTCGTGGCCAAAGTTCTTGCAGTAGAAAGCAACCACGTTTGGGAGCCAGAAAGACACTTTCCTCCACTAGAAGCCTCAAGCAGTCACAATTTGGTGGAGAAACCTATACCTTCTCCAAAGCTTTACTCAGAGAGTCATGGCAACTTAAGCCCAGGAATTTTGCAACACTGGGTATCTATTTCAAGGTCAACCTCAGTGCTTTAAGCTCTTGACAGGATTTCCTCCACCCAGAAGCATCTCAATTTGCCCAAGGTTTATTTTATGTATCTAAGTCAGGAGCTTTGGACTCCTAGTTCTGTGTAGAAATGGGGGGGTGGGAATGCTTAAAAGATGCACCTACGAAGAGGCGACTTCCCCTTATGTCACAAATTCTTGGCGTGCACGCCCTCATCTCTGCACCCCCTGAGCTCCATCTTCCAGAGTTTGAGCACAGGGGCTGGATCCAGAGGCCAGATCCAAGAACGGCCAAGGAGCCACACAAAAACCAGCCAGCGGCCGCATCAAGATTCCCCACCCACTCTAAGTGTAAGCAAATAGTTCAGATTAGTTTTCAAACCCTTTCATGCTGCCTTGAGCTCCATTCACCTGCTGAGCTTGCTTATTCCTGGAGGGAGGAGAGTTAATCATTTTCCTTAACAAACCCCTCCGCCCAAGCTCACTTTCTAGTGGGTTGTGACACCTCAGTTCAAATTCCCCATGCTCACTGGCCTAGTAACGGAGGAGTGGCAGGGGTGTGAAGAGAGTCATGCACAAGGAGAACCGCACCTCTAGGGTTGCCATGTAGGCAAATATTTCCAGCACAATTAGGGAAAAATACATGTTGCAGGGCCTGCACTGGCACCAATGGAAGCCCTGCAACATGGATTTCTCCTAAATGTTCTGGAAATATTTGCCTATACGGTAACCCTACGCAAATCACATTCCTGGAAAAGAAAGAGGACACTTGTTTTGCTAGCTTCCCAAGCCAAGCGTGCACAGGTAACCTGGCCTCATTATAGAATATTTGCTGGGGTGCCTAGGAATCTCAGACCCGCTGCCGGCCCTGAACCTACAAAGGTGCGGAGTGATTCCCTGCCAGCAGCAGCTGCCTAGCCTGCAGCTTTCGACGGGAAAGCTGCGCCCTCTACAGTTGAAGCACAGACACTACAGTCTTGAATTCTCTGAAAAGCATAAGCATCCCTTATATCCAGCGGCGTGGGCCACTTTGTAAGAGATCTGCATCATGGATCCACCCCTCAAGCATATGCCCTTATCTAGGCTCCCCCAATATCTTTCTAATCTTGTTTCCCACTACAGAATCACCTGGGAGTCTCACTTCTCCTCTGCCCCCCCTCCTTCTCCCAAGTTCCCTGCTCTTTGAAGTGCATTCGGGGGTTGTGTCATGCTGCCTCCTCTAGGTCTTGAACTCCGTCCCCAACCACATTTGTCCTGCTCCCTCCTTCCCAGCCTTCAAATCCCACCTGAAAACCTCTTCCATCATGCTTTTCCCAGCTCCTCATCCTCTGTGACTGCTCAGTCTGCTCCGCCACATCCAATCCGCCACGGCCTCCAAACATTGGGAAAGTAACGAGACTTGAAAACGAGAGGTACAGCTGAGTATCATCAGCATTTTGGTGACATCGCACCCCGAACCCTCTCATGATCTCCCCCAGGGGCTGCATAGACACATTAAACAAAAGCGGAGACAAGATGGAACCCTGCGGAACGTCACACGTCAAGGCCCGGAGGCTTGATGTTTCAGCTCCCAGCACCACCCGCTGGCTTCTCCCCGAGAGGAATGAGCGGAACCACCCCAGGACAGTCCCATCCAGACTCCCCAGGTCACGCAGCCATCTCAGCAGCCGCCCATGGTCCACGGTGTCGAACACGACTGAGAGATCTAGCAGGATCAGAAATGATGAACATCCTGCATCCATCTCCCGGCGGAGATCGTCCACCAACACCGTCTCAATACCATAGCCGGGGCGGAACCCAGACTGAAAAGGGTCAAGGAAACTGATGTTGTCCAAATGCGCCTGGAGCTGGATCGCCACCGCCCGCTCAATAACCTTCCCTAAAAAGGGAAGATTAGAGACGGGTCGGTAGCTGGTGAGTGCGTCCACATCCAACGATGGTAAGCCTCTTGGGGCAGGGACTTAACGATTGCACCGTACCAGGTACATTGCTAGCGCTATATGAATACTCAACAGCAACATCAAATCAAGTTCGTTGGTGCCTATGCTACTCTCTGCACATCAAAGGAGCAGCTTTGTACCACAGTTTATTTCCATTTGGCACAAAACAGGAGGTTGGTTTAGGCCTAAGTTGGTATTTGGTTAGGTGAATAGCTTTTTTTTCCCCAAGTAGCAGGCATTTCTCCCAAACCCTCTCTTTCTCCTCTAAAGTGCCTGTTGCTGCAAGATGGAGAAGAGCGACACTTAAGGCTCTTCTACACAACACTGCAGACTACGGGCCCACGGTGCAGCCTTCTGTGTGAAACCTCATTCCTGACCAGCGTAGGAGCGGTGTAGAACAATCTTAACTAGAGCCAGAACTGCCCCCCTCCCCGGAGGAGTGCTAGCGTCGCAGCCAGGGACAACCTGCAGCTCTGAACGTGGGGGCCAAATGCAGCCCATGGCTCGTTTTTATTTGACCCCTGGATCTAGTTCCTACATCCAAGCACTGACAGACTGAGCTGCGGGTAAGGGAGCAGAGAGGAGGAGCTGCCCTGCACACAAGGATGTGGGGGGGAGAGGAGAACAGATCTAGGATATGAACTTCCTAAGGGATACGAACGTTCTCTTCCTAAATGCATCCCTTAAAGCACCCACCATCCCCAGCTTGGAGTTTGTACTGATTTTCAAACTTCCCCCACCCCTGGCCTACTGGAGGTGTTGTGCTCTGCAGCGAATGGGAGTTTGGAGCTGCAACCTGCCCCTCGTCAAAACCCCCCCAAAACTTACAGCATTTCTTCAAAGTGAGGAGAGATGGCGAGTTGTGTGGGGTTTAGCTGGGGACAGCAAGTCACTCCCCAATTAGTTGTGCGCCTTTGAGCTACAGCTGAGGCGGGCACGCCTACAGAGAGGCAGAATTGTACATTGCTGTGGCTTGGGGGATGTGGTGTGTCACTGATAGAAGTGCGTCCTCAACATCCCGTCATGGGATTTGTGGTTCTTTGCCTGTTCTTCGATTTTCAGTGGTGTGATCACACTATTGGATGACTGCGGTTGGGAGTTCACAAAACACGGACAATCAGGTTCTAAGTCCTTGAGGCAGGCGAATGGGGGTCAATGCAGCCCAAGGGTTAGTAAGGCCTGCCCTTCCTGCTGCACGACTGCCTAGCCGACCTACGGCAAACCTCCAAACAGCTGTTTCTTGCCACTTCTTTTCAGCAGCTGTCTGGCTTGTTCTACGCCATGACCCCTGGACAAGGCAGGAAGAGGATTTGGGATCATTACCTCCTACAGTAGAGGGAGTTCTGGGGTTACAACTCCTAAGTCAAGAACCCGCAACCTGGGAATCCGGAAGCACGAGGGGCTGTCCATAAAGTAGGTCACACAAGGTGTGTGTGTGTGCGCATGCACAAGTGCATTGGGGGTAGGGAAGCAGGGTTGTGACAAGGGAAGGTTTTGGTCACAATGCAGCATCACAACCATGCTTGCTTCTCTGGCACAGTCATTTAGTCTGCGAGTATTTGGGTGGGTGCAGGTACATTTGCTTTCTTGTCTCGCCCTCTCGCCTCATTCATCTTTATCTTTGCTTATTCTGCTGCAGCTTTTCTCCCTGCTCTTCCCAGCAGTCGGAATGGTTTCCTGTGCCCGCTGTTTGCTCTCTCTTTTGCTCCCAAGCTCACCCCCTTCACTCAGCATACCCTACGGATCTCTACACGCGTGCACACACATTTTTCTCAAAGGCCAAACAAAGTAAGGAATACAGAGTAAGGAGACAACCCCTCAAAACAACTGTATGGACTTGCCAGTCTAGCCCAATTCTCAAGGTAAAAGGAGCCCCAAGGGGCCTAGCTAGGTGCCCATTCCTCCTCCCTGTGACAGGAGATGAAGCTGCATCAGGCAGCATATTCCACCCTCATGGACCTCAATGCAGCTGAACCACCTGTTCCTCGCGAGTCCTTAATTTATTTTTTATTTTTGGGGTGGGGTTGCAAGAGGGACTTAAGGCTCCAGCCACAGCCTGGAGGGGACTTTTGAAAATGAAAGAGATAACAGGTAGCTTTGGAAAGCAGCAGAGGATTTCTTGTTACTTAACTCTGGTTTTATTTCTGTCTGGAAACTAAAAAAGATATTCCTTACGTAGACTAAACGGGGTTCTGCGTTACTGGTATTAGAGATGTACGCAGGGGAGGGGAGGGCATGATTTGTGTAACGTAGTTTTGGGAGGTCTGCAGTAGTGCGACGGGAGGGGGGCTAAAAACTGGCCAATAAAATTGTAGCAAGTTTTAAGGCTTACGTGCTTTTTGTTTGGGGCAGAAGCACCCAAAGCATGTACTGCCCTCAGGCTTGTAAACCGCAAAAGCAGCCTGTGTCCCCCACTTTGGGCAAGGCTGGTTTCCAGAAACACTGGAATCACAGGATGTTTAGAGTGGCTAGAAGCCCAAAGAAAAGGATTCCCCCACCCCCTCACTTGAGTTGCATCAAGACGATTGCCCAATTCTGCGCGTTTGTTCAGCTGGAGAAGCAATCGTGTGGCTTTTTCAGAAAACAGCAATTAACAATGAGGACGCGTCACATAAACACAGTAAAGTTTATTGAGTCCATTCCAAAGGTGGATAGTGGTATGTTTTAAAAGAATGATGTGTCCAGATAATAGTGTCAAACACCTTGCAGACGCAGAGCAATTAAGGAAGATACAGGCAATCTTAAATGGAAAGTGGCTATTTAAGAAAATGCTGTAAATCCCTCCCCACAAGTCCAAGGCAATCCCGTATCTTGCACAAGCAACGTGCCTGCCAGAACGAAGCTCGAATTAGCTGCCATCAGGGCCAAGGAGCACAGGCTCTAGCCGTGTGCTCAGGAGAGAGAGAGAAAATGGGAAACACATGGAGGGGAAACGGTTTCAGGAAGGAAAGGCAGAGGGTGCTCCCCATATACACAAGCCATGTGCCGAGTCAGCTCCAACAAAAGGAGAGTGCAAACGTGCAAAGAGAAGAGACCAGGTGGTTTCCACCCAACCCGAAGCATCGTCGTCTCAATGCAGGAAAAAAAGAAAGCAGGTTTGAGCAGCAGCAGCAGCAGCAGCAGCAGCAGCAGAGCTGAAACAACAATCTGGAACGTTGCTGGGGTGACCGACAGCCCGTGTGGTCCCTCACTTAAGGAGATACGTGCCCTGGTCTTTCTTGAACGAACAGGAAAGGAGGCAGCTCCCAATCGGATCAAGGTGACAGATTTAATCAGGACACTTCAGTAGCTTCCTTAGCGTGGCCTACGATCTGCTCCATTTTATTTACATTAGCCCGACCAGTGACCACCCCTAAACTTAAGGTGTCTCTGCCACAGCATCATTTGGCTTGTTCCCAACAGTCTTCCTCATCCCACACTTGCTGCCCCCACCAAAGCCTCTTTTTAGTATGCGAAACAGAGAGGTTTCACCTCTCCATGTCCTCCAAACGCAACGATAGAACCAAGAACTGTGTTGAGAGCTAGCTGGGGAAAGGTGCAATAGGAAAGGTGGGTGTGGAGCAGACTCAACCACAGATTAGGGATCCAGCAGAAGGATCTGTCCTCCATGCAGCACTGGAAGGCAGAAGCGTCCATTTTCACTTCCTGGGAGCTTCGAGGAGGAGGAGACGGTAGGTTATGAGAAAAGATTCTCGTTAGTTCGGTGAGCAGCACCGAGTTGCCAAGACGTGGTCATTTGAGTCTAGCTGGGAAGTCAAGAGAATGACAGGAGAGATGAAGTTTGCAAAAGAGAAAAAGGTTCAATCTTGGGGTGAAAGGCAGGTGACTCCTTGAATGGCTGCATCAAGACTAATTCTTAGGTTGTGGAGATGCTTTGGCAGCCAAAACAAGCCTCCCTTTGGTTTCCCCCTGAACACCTAAATACAAAGTTGGTTCCAACGCAACAATCTGGATTCAGGCAAAACGTCCTCCCCAGATACCTAGGGATTCAGTGTACAGTACATCCAATGGGGAGAAAAGCCTGGTCCCCAACAAACTCCACACGCTGGCTCTCCTGAAGGAGATTGCATTCTTGAAGCCCCTTCAGCACTGGCGACTGTGTCAGGGCATGGTCCCAAGCTATTCTGGCATTGGCACGACGTACACCCCAATGAGGTACATGGGACTCATGGTGGCGTCAAGAGCTCACACTGGAACAAGCGGAGGATCGTGCTGCTAGATTTATTGTGCCGGCACCAAGATCAACCCCACCTAGTGCTTTATCGCAAGGCTTTCTTTTCTCTAAGAACAATCATCTAGTGGTACATTAAAAAAAAAAAAAATTACTGTAAAAAACTAACAATCTGAAGCATCTTTAAAAAAATATTCCTGCAGTTTCACAGTTTGAAATAATCTGAAGAAAAGCTCATTAAAATATATCTCTATATTTAAGTGAAATGTCTCTGATCTCCCCGGCGCAGTGTCTTGTCACGAGGATAGGGGTTCAGCGGTCCTGAGGTGACGGTCAGAAGGTCCAGATATCAGTGGCACATTCGTGAAGTCATTTCCTTCTGCCAAAGGGATGCAATAAGATAGGTAATCAGTGGTACAATCTCAGTTCCTAGACAAGGCCGACTATGGTCAGAATGAGTTAAGAAAGTTGCTTCTGGTGAATAGTTTAAAAAAGAGCCAACACCACGAGTTTTAAAGCTATCAGTACATCTGGGGTAAAACAAGGATTTCTTGAGATAGGTGGTTAAAAACTGTAGCATAAACCTTCCAAGCTTGCAATGCAAGGCACAGAGTTCCTGTTCCCTGCCACTCGCCTGGGCAGCAGGACTTTTAATGCAGGCAGAGAATGGAGGCTTTGCTGCCTTGCACAGCAACTTTGGAAGGCATACAATAAGGCTCACACTCAATCTTGAGTTTCTTGGTTATTGCCGAGCATCATGGTTCTAGACTAGTTTTAAGTGAGAAACGATAATCGAGAAAAATGCCAATTTGTGACATTTCTTGGTTGAGAAATTTTACTCAAAATACCGTTTACTGCAATTTACTGTGTACCACGTTCATCTCGGTAGCGTGCATACGCAAAGTGGCATTTGGTGCATGCGTATTTACTGGGAAGAAGGCGGTACACGGTAAATGGTAAATTGCAGTAAATGGTATTTCAAGAAAAAAATCTCAACCTAAACTTTGGTCTGTTGTTGAGATTGTACTGGGATCTCGGTGACAATTCTCAATTCTCACGATGTTTTCGCACGAAAATATTGCTTCTCATTTCAGCCCAAGCAGGACAGTAGAATCGAAATGAGTAGCCCGAACACACACCCAGGTTAACCCATCAAATCTATCCAACCTAAACCAAAAATAGTGATTCAAGTAGCAACCAATATCCATTTGCACTTCACCAGGCAACGGCCTCAGTTACCCCATGTCCAGGTACATCACTTCAGCAATATTTGCACTATTGTGCAGTTGCCAAAAAGGAGGAAACCGAAATACCAAAATTAACCGAACCAAAAGAAAAGGAAATCCTGAATAAACCCAAAAAGGAATATCCAGAGAATCAGAGAGGCGAGTACTTGTTTTGGTTGCAGATATTGTTCAAGTCTCAAAGGGCTACCCAGAAGTGCCAATATCACCCGCAAATAACAAACCCGCTACCTGTTTCAACTCTACACCCCCAGAGTGCTTCAGCCACATGCTGCCAAGAAACCATTCATATACTCAAAAGTATATATGTTTAGCTGTGTCGGTATATGCTGTACACTTTAAAAATCCAAGCAATCAGGCTCCAGAATTCAACTTAGTTTGAGAAGGAATACGTTTCGTTAAGACCCGAGGAAAAATATTCTTTGACTTAACTGGAAATTTGACTCAAGTTAGCGTCTCCGTTCCCGACCTCCCCAGCTTACTCACCAGCGGTTCCAGTTCCTTGGTGTCTATTAGCTGGAACTCTTTGACGAAGTAGTAGAAGTGCTTGTAGCAAGTGTTCACGTGAGCCTCCGAGCCCATGTGGGCGATTCTGTCAAAGTGGTGAATGTAGACGTGGACAAAAACCCGGAAAAGCCTAGAAAGGATCTTCTTCACCACCTGGAGGAAACTCTTGGGGAATGGAGTCCCTGCAAGAAAAATGGACGTGCATCAGAAAGCACCGAAGCCAGTTTCCCCCAGGGCCACGGTTAGCCATTCTGGAGGAGAGTGCTCATTTATTATATGCTGGTGCCGTTCTCACTCGACATCACCGTCTGCAAGGCCAGAACGAAAACTAGATCAGTGGCTCTCAAAATGTTTTTGAACCACTCCTGGGGTTGCTGTATAAGCAATTTTTTTCAGGGCACTTATGAAAAATACACGTTGCAGGGCCTGCACTGGCGCCTTAAGGCCCTACAACATGTATTTTTCATAAGTGTCCTGGAAAAACTTGCATACATGGCAACCCTAACCACTCCCCCATTCCACCTGTCTGTCATAGTTGAAGCTCTCCCCCCCTACCCCCCTTAACACATCTTGCTCCCTCTTCCCCCCCTTCTCATCCTCCTATTGCTCCCCTCTCCTTTCTCTCCCCCCGCCTTGTTCTTTGACACTCTCCCCCCTTCTTGGCACCCCATTATCTTGGAGATTCCTCCAAGTTTATTTATATAGTGCCCCCTTGTGAATGGTGCTTGGATCACTTCACAAAATTCCATACAATAAGGCAATGTAAAAATCTATTTAAAAAGGGAGGTCCAAATACATTAAGATTTGAGCGGAGATTGTTCTCAAGTGCTGGTTCTAAACGATGCAATTCAACAACCGCTGTGCTACAGCCCAGAAGTGTCTGCATTTCACTGGTGAGTGAAGCAATTTCAAAGGAAGAGTTAAGAAGTATTCCTCCATTTGTAAAGCATGTTTTCAGAGTCTACATTTTGCTAATGTAACCGTTGGAATAAAAAATATATTTGCAGTCTAAGAATGCACACAAGTGTTTAGAGAGAGATCCCAGTTTAGAGTCAGTATCAGTCATTTTTCCCCAGACAACTATAAAAATTATTTGTTTTTAAAAAATAATAAACCACCCCACACTACCTGGGAGCCAGAATTGGTGTGTTATCCTTAAGGTGGGATAGAACGCTTGCCTATTCCCACCCACAAAACTTGATCTAATGAAAGAACTACTTGTTTCCCTCCTATTCAGGATCATCTACACTTTCTGCTTAAGTTAGAGATTCTGGTAAGCAAAATTAGAAAACTCACCCCAATTCCGTAATCATTTTGATGCTATTTGTCTTCCTAAGGGGATTAGTACTGAGCGAGCTATCAAATCTCCAAGCCCCAAAGTAATCCTTGCTGAAGAACCAAGATTTGGAGACTGCACCCAGAACCTCCTCTCGCTACCAAGAATTTCAAACAGATACAACCACTATTATTGTGGATTATTGGAGAAGCTTGCTTGCTGCCTTCTCTTTCATTTCCCCAGTCCAACTAGTTTAAAAATGGTGTTCCAGTTTACATGCATGAACTATCGGCTGTTTCAGACACGCCCGTGATCCAGGGATGTAGCTACGCTGGAATGGGGGGCCCTGACCTCATTCTTAGTAGCAGGGGATGCAGGTGGCTCAGGGAACATGGGCCCTTAGTGCAGCTACATCCTTGCTGTGACCTATCTGCACATGGTCAGATCCCGCTTTGGTGACGCAAAAGGCAAATCTCTTTGCACCGCAGCCTTGAAACACACCTGATGAGGTGAAAGGAACCCTCTGGGTTCTCCAGTGGGTAAGTAGCTAACCTCTTTCCCCTCCGCATGGTTAGCAGATACACAAAGCTACGACAGGACTGCTCCTTTTAGCAGGCACGTCATTACCAGCTGCTGACCCGAAAGGGTCCAGCGGTGCTTTGAAGTCCGGGGTATGAACAGCAAGGTCGTAGGAAAGCTTAGTTTTCCTTCCTTATGCAACCTCCTGCTCCTCCCTCTTCCACGGCTTCCTCCACACAGATTTTACATCACCCCGACCAACCACCCTACAGCTCAGCTGAGCAGCTTTTTAGTGCATTGCCTGCGGTTGTTACAGAGCGACAGGAGGCCAGTCTTCTCTCAGAGCTGGCCTGGCTACCTCTGCAGCACACCTGCTGTCTCAAGGTCGGAGGGAGGACAGAATTACATTGGCTCAGGGCACGTTTCCTTCCATGGGCCTGCAAGCTACTGTTAGCTCGCCGATGAGTCAGAGATACCTCACAAGAGTTGCAGGTGTCCGAGACCCCGCAAGCCTCCTTTGCACTGGCTGCCTATTAAGGAAGCTTCTCCCACTGGTGGCAACAACTGAGGGGGAGAGCAGGATGAAAAAGGAAACTGGGATCCGCGAGCTGCATCTTTAAGCCTCTTCAGGGCCATGTTCATCCATCCACACCCCCAAGGGACCAACTCAACAAGTGGCTTGGTTTTTTAGTTCTGAAGTTTCCCCAGAATTTAACCCTAGAAATAGATCTCACTGGTCTTTGCCGTTGCATTCCTGAACCACTCCACAGCGGCACACAGGCTAGCTAGAAAGACAAGTCTTACATCATGGTCTGAAGACAGTACATGCTCCAAGGACTCGGGTTTACTCCTTGGAGCTCTATAGTGAAAAACACCCTACAGAGCCAGTCTCATCAAGGGACCGTTGGCAAAATAAATAAATAAAAAAACTGGCTTGTCACACCTGTTACAGAGGTGCAAAGGGAGAGAGCAGAATCCCTCAGGTAAACGAGTCCCAGACGGTGTATACATTAAAATCAAGACTTGAACTGCAGCCAGAGAAAGTTTGTTTTTCAGAGCTCGCTCTGGCCTGTTCCATAATGCTAATGAGTCACTGCGTTCTCATCAGCTTAAACGATGGAGCCCTGGATGACTCTGCATCATAGGGGAACCGTGTCCCAACTCCCTAACAAATGGGGAAAACTAAGCCGGCAGGCGCTACAGAGCACTGTCCCGAAGCAACAGAGAGACCGACAGTGCTACTCTGGATCCAAGGACATCACCTAGCAGAAGCTTTGCAGCAGGGCACGGAGGAAATTTTCACTGGTGGAGAACTCAGGACTCCTCCGGCTGATGAGGGGAACAAAGAGCTCCGCTCTGCCTGCATGCTGCCGCTACAGGTCTGATTGGCTGGACTCCTATAGGAAGAGCGAAGGCAACCGGCAAGGTCACAGGGTAAAAAGAACTGGAAAGAAGTCCCAGACCACAGAGAGAAAAGGAAGTGAGCCAGAATAGCAGGCAGCCAGCTTTCTTGCAGAGAATTACCTTCCCCAGGATTGTGATGGGGGGAGGAAAAGAACAGGCCAACGTTTAAACACAGGACTACAGCGAGCCCCCTGAACAAGTACATCATTAACATGCCGGCTCTATCTAGCGTACAGGGGGGCAGAGCTAGCATGGCATAAGGGGACTCAGGCCTGAGTCCCGTTAGGAAATTCTCAGAGTGGGCAGGGGAGGGACCAGGCCAACACTCTGCCCCCACCCACTCTGAAAGTTTTCTAGCAGCTCTCAGGCCACTTGCAAAAGAACTTTACTGAAGGAGGAAGATTTCAGTGCTATCCCTGCCCACTTCCTGGTGGCGCTGTTGCCACTCCGGGAAGCCTCACTAAGAGCCAGGGCAGCAGCACCACACCCTTGAGGCAGGGGAGGGAGTTCAAGACTTGCCAGGAGCCTTAGGAAAGCCGCCACTTAGGGAAACCCTGCCCCCCGGGGTATAACTGGGATGTGAGTCTTGGCCCATCACCGTCTTGCTACACCACTGGCAGTGTGTGTTGGTCTGGAAGGACAATTACTCATGGGGAATATCCTCACCACTTCCTGTATTTAAAATGCCCTGCCCTACAGTCATGTGGGTCTCAGGGCGATTTAAGAGTCTTCCTCCTCGCCCCCTTCTGGAGCAGTGAAAATGTTGGGGTCAACTCTGGGTGAAAACAGACATGACGCTAACCACCCTTGAACCACCCTTGCTGGTTATTTATGCATGTTGCAGGGCTTCATAGGGCGCCAATACAGCCCTGCAACGTGCATAAATAACCACCAAGGGTGGTTGAAGGGTGGTTAGTGTCATGTCTGTTTTCACCCTCTCTCTATGCCTGGCCTCATGCCCATTAGCAAAATAAACTTTGCTGGGGGCATTTCAGATTGTGACCACGGTAAAGCGGACCTTGTGCGTTTTTGAGGAGGGCTGGATCAGTGGCCCTTATGAACAGCTTAGACTGCCCCCCACTAGTGCTGTAACAGGAACAAGAAATGAAGAACTGGAGAACAGGGCTGGGGGGTGGGGTGGACGGAGGGGGGAAAACGCCTGCAAAATGCTGAACTCTTCTTTTCACAGCCCAGTTACATTTCCCGCACCAATAAAGAACTGAACTCACCAACATTTGTGGGAAAGATGTCCTCGTTGTTGATCTGCACCTCGATCCAGTCCATCAAAAGGTTCATGTACTTGGGAGCAGAGAGGGCTGTGGGTTTCCGGTACTTGTGCTCATCCTGCCACCTGTATTCGTACTTGGGTCCCCCAGACATGACGGGGCAAGACAGCTCCGTGCAGAAATCACTTACGGTGCCGTAGATCAGATTGATACGGTTGAAGAAATCAACCACGTGCACCGCCACCCAGTCATTCAGATCTTCCCCATGCGGCAGCTTGACAGCCAGCTTCATATCCAAGCCAGCATTGAGGGAGGCCTGAGCCCTCTTGTGCAGCTCAAACCGCTGAGTCCCAGGCTCAAACTTGCGTTTGGGCCGAAATGTTTTGTCCTTGTTGAAGACTTGCTTTAAAGGGTTGGACATTTTTCTGCTTTCCCCCCTGTCTTTTCCAAGCTCTTAACGATGGTGGCCCAAGATGCGCAGCTACAGACGTACGCCCAACGGCAGCCTCTAACTCTTCACCAAGCTCCTCTGGTCCCTTGAATGCTTTCTGATCTGCAACACAGATTGACAGTCATTTAACGAGCAGCTCTTCCAAACCAGAGAAAAAGCTTCCTTGTGATGGCGGCGCTCTATTTTTGCAGCCAACACATCTGTTCACCCCCAGAATTTCTCAGAGACTGTTGCACACCCTTTAACAAACGTCTGTGTGAAATCATAATAAAGACAGGCGTTCTACAGACCAAAGGCAGAACCCGTACCATGGCCCTCATAGGCCACATTTTGGGAGCCTCTGACTGGCCTGCTACAACACCTTTACAAGACAGGCTGGGGAACTGAAGCCCACAACGTTATTGGATATCAAAAAGAAAGGGCCAAGTGTAGATATGGGCTTCATAAATCATAATAGGAGTGTGCAAGACAGCCTGCATTTAACACCTGTGCATTCGCCACGTTTAAACGTTCTGATATGCTAACTACTTTCCTCTCTGAACCGCCTTTCCTAGCATTCTCTTATGCATATATCCTAGCTTGCATTTATTCTATTACTAGATTATTAGTGTCGCCTCATTGTATTTAAAGGTCTGAAATGCTAATGGATTTTTTTTCTTAACAGCTCCCTCCAAATAGACTTTTTTTACATAAAGTTTTATTTACACACACACACACACACACACCCTGTCCTGCATTTTGCTCTGTCTAGAGTTCTGACTTTTTACATGCTTGAAGAAGGGCCCTATGTGGTTCAAAGAGTTGCATACTCTCACCAACAAAAGTTGATCTAACAAAAGATATCATCTGAACTACTTTTTCTCCATCTGGAAAGATGGGAGAGAGACACATTCTACAAACTCACGAAGTCTGTATTGCTGGTACGAACCAGGAGGTCAGGCTAGATGATCCCAACGGTTGCCTCTGGCCTTAAAACTTCTTAGAACAAAATTAAAGCCAACATCCCTCTTATTTCCCCTTGTGATAAAGATATCTTTTAAAGTCAGGGGTGGGGAAACCTCAGATCCAGGGGCCATGTGTGGCCCGTGGCTAGTTTTTGGATCTGGCTCCTGGATGCAGTTCCTACCCTGAGCTCAGCGTTTCAGTCCAGTAAGGGGCAAGAGATAAGGACATGCACATAAGGATAGGGGACAGATCCATGATCTGGACCCTCCTTTTCCTCAGTTCCCACTGTCGCCCCTTCCCTCCTGCACATCATCAACCTCTCCCTCTCTACTGGCTCCTTCCCCTCTGCCTTCAAGCACGCCACTGTCTCTCCTATCCTCAAAAAGTCCACTCTTGACCCCTCTGACCCTTCTAGCTATCGTCCTGTCTCACTTCTTCCTTTTGCTTCCAAGCTTCTTGAACGTGTTTGTCTACTCCTGCTGCCTTGACATCCTCTCTGCTAACTCCTCCCTTGACCCCCCTCCAGTCTGGCTTTCGCCCCCTTCACTCTACTGAAACTGCTCTCGCTAAGATCATCAACGATCTTCTTGTGGCTAAATCTAATCGCCGCTACTCCATTCTTGTCCTCCATGACCTCTCTGCTGCCTTCAATACTGTTGACCACTCACTCTTGCTGGACTCACTTCACTCCCTTGGCTTCTGTGGCTCTGTTCTTGACTGGTTCTCCTCCTACCTCTCTGACCACTCCTTCAACGTGTCTCTTGCCAACTCCGCCTCCTCCTCCCTTCCACTCTTGGCTGGTGTTCCCCAAGGCTCTGTCCTTGGTCCTCTCCTCTTCTCTATCTATACCCTGTCCCTAGGCAAACTCATTGCCTCCCATGGCTTCCAATATCACCTCTACGCTGATGACACTCAACTCT
>QEPC01008752.1:7851627-7867552 GCA_003113815.1 Sphenodon punctatus | reverse complement strand
TATCCTCACCACATGGACCAACCAGCCATCAGTCTCGATGTAACCAAGCCAAGCGCGTGCACCTGAGACCTCGCATCCTCGTGAATGTTACACTCCTTGTCTCCCCCTCTGTTCCCCTTCCTTCGTCTCCCCCCCCCATCTCTCAGACTGTAAAGCCCTTGGGCAGGGACCATGTCTATTCAATTACTTTGTAAAGCACCAGGTACATTGCTTGTGCTATATAAATGCTTGCTAATAATAAATAAATACTGTATATTTGGCTCTGCCAAATTTCCCCTCTGCAGACATCCAAGGGTGAAATATTTGTACTCAATTGCCAAATTAAGGATGGGGAAGCAGGGGTGGAATAAAAAAGGAAGGCGACTTTATTTGGAAGATGTACCTCATCAAGAAACAAGACATGATAACACAAGCGTCTCCTGCTAGAATACCAGGCTGGTTGCACTGTTTCAAGAAGGCATCAAGAAACTGGCACTTGGACAGAAAACACTCATCAGCACTACAGCAGTGCCGGTGGGTTTACACGGGAAGTGGCCTATTTCAGGGTTACTTCCATTGTAAAACTCAAAATTCCAAGGAGAGTCACTGCAGCACTGACTCACCGCAGACCAGAGTAGCAAGAGCCAAATGCAGCTTTGTGGTTGCAAACTGTTTTTCGGCCTTGAGAACGAGGGCCCGAATCAATATTAGGAGACATTTGTGTGAAGAAATCTGAAGAGACTAGAGTCAGAAGTGGTTCAGAGGTTTTCAAGCACACAGTAAAGTGTTCTAAAGGAAGTTACAAAGCAGAGAGAGACCGACACCTAAAGCAGAAGGGAAGACGCAGCCCCGGTTAGCAAGAACCTAGTCATAACTTTACCACATCCTGTAGCAACGCGCTTCGTTTCTTCTGAAGAAGGAAATGCAAAGGGGATGGGCCCAGTCTGCTTAGAAGCCCTATTGCAGGGCTCTGTTTCAGACAATATTTCGGGCCAATACTGTTGCAGAAAGTATGCAGCCTTTTCAGGCTGCATGGGACCCCAAACGAATCCAAGGCTAATGGATTAAAAACATGCATTACTCCCAATGGGTTAGCACTGCTTGAGTATCCAAGCTCTGCTAAGGTTCCACCTGCCCCTCCGCCTCCAGGCAGCAAGCGTAAATGCTTGTGCAAGATACACCATTCACCTCCAGGAGACTGAAGGCCTCTACTGAATTTCAGAGTAGGGGCAGAAGCGACTTCAAGCTTCTGTGCCCCTCAAAACACTGGGGGAATGGGGGGGGGGGGAAGAGAGCTGGAGGCAAGCTTAGTTTCCATGCCCTGACTCATCTTTGACGTCTTTACTGGCAAAGCCAGCAGAGGGCTGGCGAAAGCAGTCCGTGATGCAAACACCTGTTCAGCGGACCTCTTATCATACAGCAACGACGTTTGGTCAATATCAACTGTAATCAAGCTCCAATTAGCAACTACCTGGTCGCCCCTAATTCATTGAGCCATCTACTTAAATGAAGCACGTGGGTCTGTAGCTTCTCAACCTCACTGTGAAGGACGGCCCTTGGATTAGTGTGGTTCCTTGCAGGATCAGGGCCACCCCTCTGGTTTGCTCCTCAGCTCACGCCCACGGACAGGCGTTGAGTCCAGACCACCACCTCTTCACTGCTTCCACCAGTGTGTCCACACACACAGAGGCTACATGCAGTTCATCAGGTACACCGTCTCCTTGACCCTTTCTGGGTCCCGGCGTGTACCCAGGCCCCCACCTTCCCTCTGGGCCCTGGGTTAGGCAGGCAGTAGCCTCCCTAAGCAGCGCCCTTCTGTGGATACCTTGGTTTCAGGACCCTGGATAGTGTAGAGTGAAGAGAAAGCGAGGGAGAAGAGTAGCAGCCAGCAATGTGCATTCTTTGCCTGCCCTAGCTTAACTGACTCCAGCCAAGCTAGGCCTCCTTTTATATCCCTGCTAAGGGGCGGGGTTTCAGTGACCTGCTCTTAAAGGGCCAGTACACGTGTCACATCCATGAATGTACTCATCTCCTCCTCTCTTGTCTCTTAGATTGTAAGCCCCTTAGGGGTAGGGACCTGTCTGTAACTATTGATTGTACAGTGCCAGGTACATCGCTGGTGCTATATAAATAAAATAATAATAATAATAAATTAATAATGAAAGGTTAAACATAGGAAACACAAAGTCTGAAAAGGTCCCTCCTTTCACTATGCAATATCACCACCGACAAAAGACCAAGCAAAACCCCCAAACAAATCCTGTTTTGGGGGAAGGTGGTGAGGATTCAGTAATCTTAAATGGTGAATCAAATGAAGAGGACTATGAAATTCGAGGGCCAAATCCTGAGCATGTGGCCCTCAAATTTTGATGGCCGTGATAGGCACAGCATGAAGAGCGTTCAAGCGTGTTTCATCATGTTAGCTCTGCAATTTCCTTTCCGTGAACACAAGCTTCCACTTCCGACAGACATACGACTGGCAAGACTTGACAGGTTTGCTGCTTAATAGATTTATACTGTAACACAATGGCAAAATGGAGACCGCCACTAAAGGTACAACACATCAAACATTTAACCAGGCCTACCTTTAGAATTTGTGGGTCTAGGACAAAAATAAAACGGGAGGCCCACAGGGTCCGAACCTCCCCAACGACTGGTAACAGTGTGCAAGTGAAAGGCACTTAAACATGCTTTCCCCGCATGACAGGAAGTGGCACAGGACACAGATACAGAGAGGGCGCACTGGCACCGGTGTCTGCAGAGTTGGGAGGTAACACAACGAAGGGCACACTGCAGCGCCCCCAGAAGAGTGAGGAAGGTGGGGCCCAGGGCAATGGCCCGGTCTAAGGTGGGCCTTGAATTTAACGGGGGTGTCGACATGCAAGCCAACGGATGACCAAACCAGCACCTGCCATAGACAAGGGGCGGGGGCCATATACATTTCCATCCCCACAAAAAGCAGTAAACTATTTCATACAGAGAACAAGTTAGGTGCAAATGATTAAGTATCAGAAAAAGAAATGGGACGAGAGACGAGGGGAAAGCAATCCTGGCTGCATCTCGCTTACTCAGAATTCCACGTTATCACCAAGAGAAGGGAAAGAGAAACAGCTGTGCCACAAGATCGTGCCAGCAAAGTAACATCAGGCAGTATGGAAGACAGAAGACCGGAGCAAGGGGAGGGGGACACAACCTCCCTTGCTGGAGAAGAATGCTACTCCATCTATACCCACGCGTATGAGAAACGGAGCTCTGAAAACAAAAAAACCCACAGAATTCTTACTCAAACCAATAGGATCCTGGCAGCATGAATTGGGCTGGGGATGGTTCTTCCTGCCAGGGGCCACTCTCAAAATTAGTACACGCTCCGAAGGCCTCACAGAAGTTGGGGGCAGAGGTGATTGAGGGATGCGCTCAGGAAAAGAAGGGCCCAGATCCTGGATTTGTCCCCGATTCTTGTGTGTGCGTGCTCTCATCTCTGCTCCCTTCCCCCAAGCTCAGTCTTTTAATTGGGGGTGGGAACCGGATCCAGAGGCTGGAAAGGGGCCAGCCATGGGTCACATTTGGTCCCAGGTTCCCCACCCCTGACATAAACGAAGGATACTTTAACTTACTGCTGCTTCTTTCTCCAACTTGTCACCAAAGTAGGCAAAAAGGAGAAACGCTTCAGAGTCTTATCATTTTACACTTTATACACTTCCACCTCAACGGGTCAGACAATTTTATATCAACAAAATATACAACCAAGAGTAAATCTCCAAAAGATGCTTTCCCCCCAGAAGCTATCAAGACGTTAATCTCTACACCCCCAATCTACTTTCAAGTAGATGGAGTCAACTTTGCTTTATTCACCATTTAAAAACAACTAAATCCCTACCACCTTCTCTGAAAACAGGAACTTGCTTCAGGATGGTTGGTTAAAAATAACAAACTCCATTCACAGATTAAAGTCATCAAGTTCCTACCTGAATTTTCAGGCTCCTTGTGTTATGCTGCCCGTTTAAAACAGGCACATCAAGTTAGCCACCGGCTTATTCCAGGTAAGTTTCCAAAAGACCAAAATAAAGAGCTTCTTTTTTTAAAGAAGAAAATGCTTCATGTGGGGCATCTGCAGGAAAAGCAAAGATTGTGGATGCAGATGGGCTGTGACTCGGCAGAGACAGTCACTTCCTATCTGAGTGACCCCAAAGCGTTAGCAACTCGCATCCTGCAGGGTTTCTGCATGAGCCGGGCAGCAAGAGAATCCTGATGATGAGTAATGTATCAATAATTCATTTCCTTTTAGGGAGACTGTTCTGCTGTACTAAGAAAACACAGACTGGCAATCCTAATTTTAATACTTATGCAAGACACCCCACGAAAATGAATTTAGATGCTTGCAATTCCTCTACGATTGCCAAAGTTTTATAAGCTATTTAGACATTCAGCAAAGGCAAGGCTGTGCTTTAACAGCAGCAGAGAGGTGACTGCAGAAAAGTCTCAGCAGTATCTGCAGAGCTTTGCTGACTAGCAGCGCACGAGCCAAGAGAGAGAGACACACACACAGACAGGAAAGTAGCCATGGCAATATCGATTTTATAAGGGCTGGGAATATTTCAGCAGTGACAATAGTTGGAGGCTTTCTTCGAACTATCCAAGTTAGACAGCAAGCTTTTCAAACTGACCCATGTATGTAAATAATTTAATGGGGGCACAGACCCAAAAAGAAGAAGCCAAAACCACCCAAGCTTGTAGCTGTGGAAAATTGTCTTTGTGGATTCCCTCCTCCCTACCCATTAAAATTTAATTCCCTGATGAATTATTACTAATAAGCACGCTCTCCCTCCCCCACCTACCATGCAAGCCCTGGACTTGGGATGGCATAGGAGAGACCTTTTCCTCCCTCCATTCTTTAATCCCCCCCATATTTATTTATTAATTATTATTATTATAATAAGCATTTGTATAACGCCAGCTGTGTACCTGGCGCTTTACAGAAGAATAAGATAGATGCGGTCCCTGCCTACGGCTCACAATCTAATAGACACGGAGGGACAATAAAAACAAGTATACGAATGTTCATATAGGCACATTTGTTCCATTTCAGTCAGATTATATATAGTGTCAGCAACGTAGCTGGTGATGAGGAATCATTAGAGACAGGTCCGTACCCTGAAGGGGCTGACAATCGAAGATAGACAAAGAAGGGGTTGGGAGGAGGGACACAGGGAGCAACAGGGATAAATTCACAAAGTCGCGAAGTCACAGGTGTGTATGTGGTCTACATGGGCCTTGAAGACGGTTTGGAAGCTGCAGAATGCGCCAACCCACCGGGAACACATGACACCGGTGCGCCAGAGCCTGTATTGGCTGCCAATAGCTTTCTGGGCACAATTCAAGGTGCTGGTTTGAACCTATAAAGCCCTAAACAGCTTGGGCCCGTTACCTGAAAGACCTGCCTCTTCCCCTATGTCCTGGCGCAGCCTCCGAGGTTGGCCAAGAGCGCCTTGTTGCGATTGCCGACTGCCCATAAAGTTGCTACAACGAAGGTGTGCGAGGAGGTGTTCTTGGTCACTGCCCTACAATTGTAGAACGGACCCCCCTTGGAGGTCCTCTTAAGCTCGAGCCTGCTTGTCTAAGGGAGGAGAGGCAAGACCTTTTTGTTTGACCAGGTGTTTAGTAGGCAGGATAGGGCTGGGTGGACGGGTTCGAGGGGAGGATTGGTGGGTGATTGGGGTGAAGTTGGGAGTTTTAAGGGATCTTAATTGCATTTTATTATTGTATGTTGTGCTTCCAATATTGTAAAGCCACCCTGAACCTTTGGAGAAGGGTGGGGCTGGAACTTAAATAAATAAAATGAAAAAAACATGCTTAGTTACAGGGAAGGAGACGGTGGGTGATAGTTGGACAGCATCAGTGAGCATTCTACGCGGGAGAGGACCGAGGGAAAGCCTGATGGAAGAGGTAAGGTTTCAGGAGGGATTTGAAGACTGGGAGGGAGGGCATTCCAGGCTCGGGAAGCAGCATGGGAAAAGGGGCAACAACATTTCTGTGAGTGGGAGGCGTATCCAAGCACCCAAGCCAACATTTCCAAAGTTTGTCTGGGTTAGCAGATAGATACGTGATATTTTACATACTTTGAGCCTGGATTTCAGGTAATACTAGACACACATCTCCAGATGAAAGGCAGCATTTCCATCAGCTCATAAAAATCACTGTAGGCACTTAGCCTTTTTTGTGTGTGTGTGTGTGTGTGTCTTTGGGCCATTTCACCTGAAACGCCCAACCCCTTGCCCACATGGGTAACTGGGTGGGCAAGGGGGTGTGTGTCCGTTTGACCACCGGTGTGGGTGGGTGCGTGAATGCACACCCCCCCCATCGCCTTTGTATAAAACAGAGATGCCTCTGTGCGTGGAGATGGGTGGGCGTCCGCGTAACTGGTCGCTCACGCACGGCACACCGACCACAGCGCGCACCTATCCCCCACCCACTGCGGCTGCTCCCGGCCTGTTCTGAAAAGGGCCTTTAACCAATGCTTTGATTGAATAAGCCTTCTTTACACAGAAGGCGGACAGCTGTTTTCTAGGATGGCGTGCTTAAAAGGACAAAAATATCCATAAGAGCAGACTCATTTCCTCACCGAGCAAGAATGCAGAGCAGGGAAAAAGCCCCTCATGGACTCTTTAAGCTTTATTCTTTTTTAAAAAAACAGCACCACCACACACCATTGATGGGAAATCATCCTAATGGACAGCACTAGCAAAAAAACAACAGAAAAATACTGCAATAAGCATTTGTAACACAAGCGAGGGGAAGCATTCCATCTTTGGCAGCTCTAGCAAGTTTTGAAAACAAGAAATCCGTCCCTTCATAACTTTTACTGAATGACACCTCTGCTTAATTTCCCGGCAAGTGCTCACATGCTGCCAGCTGGAGACTTGCCAATATTTCCTCCTAATATTGTTCCTTCTCTTGTGCCTCTGACTAAACCCTAGAGCATTCTGCCTACATGGCATTGGATGTAGGAGTTTTCATGGTGTAGAGATTTTAATCTTTAGGGGTTTTTTTGGGTAGACATTTCTTTATTATTGTTATTATTATTATAAACATTTATATAGCGCCAGCCATGTGCCTGGCGCTGCACAGAACATAGAAATAGACGCGGTCCCTGCCTGCGGTTAGGTGAGCAGGAGAAACGAGGGAGAGTGAGGGAGGGGACAGAGGAAGAGCGGAGAGCGCGTGCAGGAGTGCATAAGGAGATTAGGTCCGAGAGATAAGGGGGGAGCTTCGTCGTGGAGTATTTTGAACGTGAATACCAGGAGTTTAAACAGGATACGTTCAGGAAGGGGGAGCCAGTGAAGAGAGAAGAGGAGAGGCTGCACATGTTTGAAGCGACGGGCAGAGTGAATGACCTTGGCAGCGGAGTTTTGGATTGCGATAAGGGGGGACAGGTGAGAGCGAGGGAGGCCAGCAAGGAGGAGGCTGCAGTAATCCTGTCTCTTATACACATCTAGATGTGTATAAGAGACAGAAGAAGAGGAGAGGCTGCACATGTTTGAAGCGACGGGCAGAGTGAATGACCTTGGCAGCGGAGTTTTGGATTGCGATAAGGGGGGACAGGTGAGAGCGAGGGAGGCCAGCAAGGAGGAGGCTGCAGTAATCGAGGCAAGGGTTAACCATGGCATGAACAAGGGTTTTGGCTGAGGAGGTAGAGAGAAAGGGGCGGATCCGAGCAATGTTATGGAGGGCGAATCAGCAGGATTTGGCAACAGAGTCAATGTAAGGTTTAAAAGAGAGGTGCGTGTCAAAGATGAAGCCCAAGCTACGGGCTTGGAGAACAGGATGGATGGTGACTCCATCGATGCAGATGGGCAGGTTAGAGGGAGAGGAAGAGGAGGGAGGAAAAATGAGGAGTTCGGTCTTGGTCATGTTGAGCTTGAGTTGATGTTGGGTCATCCAGGCGGAGATATCAGAGAGACAGTTGACGAGGCGTGAGTGGACAGAAGAGGAGCGAGAGGGGGTAAAAAGATATATTGGAATCCGTGGGAGGCAATAAGTTTGCCAAGGGACAGGGTGTAAATAGAGAAGAGGAGAGGACCAAGGACAGAGCCTTGGGGGACCCCAACCGAAAGGAGGAGAGAGGAGGAGTTTGACTCGGGGAGCGAGACTTTAAAGGAGCGGTCAGAGAGGCAGGAAGAGAACCAGTCAAGGACAGAGCCGCGGAAGCCCAAAGAGTAAAGCGAGTCCAATAGGAGCGAGTGGTCGACAGTGTCAAAAGGCAGCAGAGAGGTCAAGGAGGACAAGAATGGAGTAGAGGCGCTTAGATTTAGCGACAAGTAGATCATTGATGATCTTGGCCAGGGCAGTTTCAGTAGAGTGGAGGGGAAACAATACAGTTTCTTACTGTATTCCCAGCACTTTTAAAGACATGAATAAACTTACAATGAGTTGGCTTTCTAAAGAGGCATCCGACAGCCACGGTAACCACACAGTTTGAGGACACTGTCATAACCGAGACTTTGGTAATACTAGGGGAGGTAGCATTAGCAACCCTGTATCTTCCCAAGAAACGCTCCTCTGTTCTCTCATCCACATTTTCTGGTGACATGTCACACATTATCTTTTGAGCAACATGGCTTATACCAAGGGTGGAGAACCTCAGGACCAGGGGCCCAAATGAGGCCTGCAATTATTATTTAAAACAAAACAAAAACACAGCCCCTTTCCAGTACCTGGATCTGGCCCCTGGATCCAGTACCTAAGCCCAAGAAATGAAAAACCTAGCTAAGGATAAAGGGAGCAGAGCTGCATGCACACAAGGACAGGGACAGACTCATGATCCAGAGCCTCCTCTTCCTGAATGCACCCTCGCCCCCAGTTTCTATGCAGCCCTTGGAACTCACATTAATTTTCAAAGTGGCTCCTGGGAGGGAAAAGATTTGCCACTCCTGGTTTATACTATGAATCATTTATATAGCACTTTCAGTGTTCAGGGTAATTTAGTCTGTATATAGTCCATGCTCACAACAACCTTGTGAGGCGGGTCACTATTATTCTCATTTTACAGACGGGGAACAGATGCCAAGGGACAGTGACTTGCCCAAAGAAAACCCTGCAAGTATATAGTCAAGACAGGATTTTAATTCTGGTTTTCCAGATCCAAGTCCAACATCTTATCTGCCCGACTACAAGAAACATTAAGAGACAACTAGCACCAAATTCTTCCCATACTTAGGGAACCGCGCAGGTATGCTTCCTTCCCACCAGCCCTGCAATTCAATCGCTATCATTTGAACCTGGTGATGTCATCTTGGGATTTCTATGCAACGCCTCACACACACAAATGTATACAGAAGCACCATGCTTGTTCTGGGGTTTCCATGAAAGACATCTGGTGGGGATTAGAGCAATCTTTTTTCATGCGTTTAAACCACAAGAATGCAGAACTGATCCAAAGGAGCACAAGAAAGAAGGAAGTACATCCATACAGCAGAAAAGGCTCATATTCAGGGCTGTAAATATAATTATATTTAATTAATCATTCATTAGCCAGGCATAAAAAAAACAACTTGCTGCTACCAAGGTCATTCACTCTGCCCGTCGCTTCGACCATGTGCAGCCTCTCCTCTTCTCTCTCCATTGGCTCCCCATTCCTGAACGTATTCTGTTCCCTCCCTCACTCTCCCTCGTTTCTCCTGCTCACCTAACCGCCTTCGACCCTTCTCCCTCATTGCCCCCCATGCCTGAAACTCCCTCCCGGCCCACATCCACCTTGCCCCCTCCCTCCGCTCCTTCAAATCCCTCCTCCTCAAGACCCACTTTTTCCTCGCCACCTTTCCCAATGCCTGCTAGTCGTTCCCCATAAACTTACTGTCTGCCCTCCTCTGCTGACTGCTGCAACCAACCTGATTGTAACCAAGCCAAGCACACGCACCTGAGACTTCGCATCCGCTTGAATGTTTGTTTGTCTTCTCCCCTGTCTCTCCCACTGTCCCCTCTCCCTATCTCCCCCTCCTTGTCTTTTAGACTGTAAGCCACGGGCAGGGACCGCGTCTATTTCTCTGTTTCTGTACAGCACTGAGTACATGACTGGCGCTATATAAATGGTTATAATAATAATAATAGCAGCCTAAATTTAGCCTTCAGAACCTCATTCCTACGTCCTTGGTACCCACATGCACCACAACAACCGGCTCTTCCCCAGCACTCTCTAGAATTATGTCTACGTGATGTGCGAGGTCTGCTACCTTCGCACCAGGCAGGCAATTTACTGTGCAGTCCTTCTAGCCACCAGCAACCCAGCTATTTACACTCCTAATAATCAAATCACCAACTACCACGGCTGTCCTATTCCCACCCTGCTGGGCACACCTCCTCGGTACGAGAGGATACCGCATCGACTGAAAGGCATGTCCCAGCTACAGGATCTTTTCCCACCGTTCCAGTTTGATGCGGGAAGATTTCCCCTCAAGTTTTAACTGCCAAACATTACAATTGATTTAAGTTGCCAGTAGGCGATGGCTACTGATCTAGTGCCACATAGGCAGTTTTCTAAGTTTCTTTCGGTTTCCTTTAATAAGCTATCTAAAGAGTCCTTTATTTAAGTTTATGCTTTTCATAGGGCTTCATGATCTTTAGGCACTCAAACTCCCCATGCAAAATAAAGCCAGTGACTGAAATAGGTCACTACGCGAAGGAACATTGGTATGCCGCGGGCTACACAGAGTTGAATTAAACAGACAAAGCCCTTTACGGCTCTTGGGTCACTGTACACGTAGACATGTCTTCCTAGTACAAGTTGCAGAAGTTAAGTGGCCTCTTGTACAGAGAGACTAATTCTCTCTTCAGGGGACACCACCACCACATCTTTGAAGGGTCAACAGCACGGATATCACTTCTCCCTCAGTCTGGCTTTGTTCCACATTAGAGGATTTACACAGCAAGAAAGTTATGTCAGGATTTGAAATCCAAGGGCTCCGTTCTGTGATAAGCTACAAATTACTGTTATCAAGGGAAAGAGAATTAGTGCTGGTGATATCTATTGGAAATAGTATTTTACCTATGAAGTGGGGATAACATCACTTGCCTACCTAAAAACCTAGTAGCGCTATAGAAATTATAAGCAGCAGTAGTAGTAAAAGGAGTTTTGAGAGACCTAATGAGTGTTTATAACTCTTAACAGAGAGTGGTTTGAGTGGTGATAATTTACAGCTAACGATAAAAACAAGCTTCCTTCTCAAAGCTGTTGAAGGGCAAAGCAGTCTAAAGGTTAGACTTGTAGTTTATCAGCCATGGGGAAACCGTCCAGCCTGTCTAATCTGACATTAGCCCGTCGCAAGCATCTGCCCCTAACATGATCACACCTGCCACACTGGTGAGGGGACTTGTGTCAAAGTGCCCTAGCTCCTGTGGGATGCTGGGGCGGTGTAGACCAAAGGTGTGCCAACGGTGGCTTGGGAGCCACGCGCAGCTCTCGCCTGAAATGGCTTCCGGGGGGGCATATTTATGCCGCTCCTTCGAGAGAAAGAAAAGTCAAGCCTCCAATTCCGCTGCTGCCAGCGCCTGCTGGGGACCATGGGAGCAGAGGCAGCGCACCCAGAGCCATTAACGCCACTGCTCGAACCGATGCCAAAGCTTTGACATGGTCTGAGGAAGCCACACTGCCCTGTCCCCCAGGATCGGGGGAAGCCGCAATCAATGTCAACTGTCTTGCGTCTGTCGACACGCTATGAACATTCTGATCCAAAACTCTTGGGCTCAGGAACTTTTCCCACTCGGGGCACAGACACAGAGCACAATCTTCCATTTGCCAGGGGCTCAAGGGGTTACCCACAAGTCTACACTTCAGTGCACTAGACATAAGGAGCATCACTGCCCATCACATACTCTCACTTGCACATACAGTGCCATTTCCTCAGAGCCCAACACAACACCTCCACAAAGGGCTTGGAGCGTGGCCCCAGGTACAGAGAGGAGAACTCCATGCTCCCACTTTAGAGGCAGCTGCTCAAAGGACCCCATGGTTTTGCTGCACGAGGACGTCTCTTACTGGGAAGGAGGATTTACGCCCATTTAAGCACAGCACGGCAATTTGGGATGTACCCAGCCACCTTGTGAAGGACGACTGCCTCATAACTAGGGTCTGGTTCTCCGTTACTACACTCTTGCAATTGGGCAAGGGGGTAAATGGGACTTAAAGCAACCTCCAAGTTCCCCCATATTCTGGAACAATCCAAGGTTCTGCCCAGCTCCTGATGCAAGTTAGAAGAACCTCACGGCTGCTCTAACTTGAACTATTATCTCCCCATGAACAAGCCCTCGTCTCTTTTGTGTTGGTTTATTCCCATATCTTAGTAGAGGCCCCTTTTACCTCAGAAACGCTATGCAGAGACATAAAAACCTAACAAGGAGCTTGCTGACATTTTCATTATAAACAAGGAGATGTTTTTAGCACGGCACGAGCTCCAGAGGGAGGCTCAGATACATATCCAAAAAAGATCAACCCCAGATAACTCAGTCTCAAGAGGCATCTAGAGAGAGCTGAAGGTAAACACCCAGAACAAATTGCATTTTGTAGTGAAAACATTAGGTGGATGTTGCTCACTTTAAACTAACTTCTTAACTCTCCAGCAACACTGGTTGTGGATTCACTAATTACTAGTTACAGCTCGATCACACGAAAGCATCACAATAATAACATCATTGCTTTTGGAAGAAACTGAACATCTTGCTCTCTTTTAAACGCCTAAATATCCAACAGAGGATGCGTTGGCATTAGCAGAGGCCTGCAACTACACAGGGTGAGAACAGACATGACGTTAACCACCCTTGATGGTCATTTATGCATGTTGCAGGGCTGCATAGGGCACCAATACAGCCCTGCAACATGCATAAATAGCCACCAAGGGTGGTTAGCGTCATGTCTGTTTTCACCCACAGTTAGTGTGCTTTCAGCACTCACAAGAGAAACTCTTTTGCGTGTACTGTTGTCATGGAGATCTGTCGCCCAACTAAGACAGAAGTTTTTCTGTACTTAGCAGCAGCTTAAACACCAGTCTAGTCAAGCACTAAACAGCAAATTTTTGTGTGTGGTACCTTGGCCTCCTAGCCACAAAGACATAAACAGGGCCCAGAAAGAAACCCCAAGAGCCATTTCTCTGCTAATCCCCCAAGTTCAACAAAAGCTCATCATGGGAACCCTGTTTGCAAATCGCTTAAGGCAAGCTTGTTTAAAACCCAGAACACTTTATAACACTGAACACCTATAAAAGCGAAGGGAGTCCATTTGAGAGCAAGACAGAACCTGGGCACGTGACAAGGACACAGAAATCTTTCTGTTTCCGGCTCTGGCACCAACTTCTTGTGCCACTTTGGGAAAGGTACTTATGGCTTGATTTCCAAGATGCATCTTAGAGCTCATATACATTAAAGCAGAAGCGGGGAAACTTTTCCCTTCCCGGAGGCCACTTTCAAAGTTAGTACAAGCTTCGAGGGCCACATCAAATTTGGAGGTGGGGGACATTTAAGGGATGTGCGTAGGAAGAGGAAAGTCGATATCACGGATCTGCGTCTTGGATCTAGTCGCTATTCTTGAGGATGTGCCCCCATCTTTGCTCCCTTCCCCTGGATCCACACGCCAGATCTGGGAACTTGAATGGGGCCAAATAAACTAGCTGAGGACCACGTTCGGCCCTCGGGCCTGAGGTTCCCAACTCCTCCATTAAAGGCTCATCTATATTGCAAAGAGTCAAGATTTTTTATACTCAAACCCTTGACAAGTCATAAGCAGTTTTTAGCACAGTTAAAGTAACAAGGAAAGTTAAAGTAATCCAGAGTTGGGGACATGGCATTAACCTAGACTAGCTACAAGTAGCATAAAAACCACCGGCGCTTACCTTTACTGGGATTTTACACTGAAAGGCTAAGTCGAGTCAGCTCCACTGAGGCTACAAACACAACTCTTTTTACTTAAGTCTTTGGCTTCCTATTCAGTTTTGCTTGCTAGTATTTTATCTGGACACGGATTTCCCAAGCAAGCCAGGAATCGCCAGCTGTCTGGAAGGGGAACAGGAAGCAGCGCACAAGCCTATTTGGCAGGAGTGTGGGGACCTCTTGCTTTTTAACCTTCGAAATAATCATTTTTAAAAGACATGTATCGCCCCGCAGTCAATAAGTCTGCAGAAGGGTTTAGTTTCAGTGTTATTCATTGGCTGAGAGGGGGAATTTACAGCATTCCAGGAAAATGATTAAACACACAAATGCAGGCTTGAGAGTTCCCGAAACATCTTACGAAGGACAATAGTGTTCCAGCTGGGTTACAGAAACTCAGAAGGCCGGGGGGAATTTTATATCCCAGAAATCCCCTCTTGAAACGTGGCAGCTGCAAATAGGCAATCATCTTCAATGGCAGGGAAGTGTCTGGAGACATTTCACAAAGATGTATTCTTGACCCGGTGCTATTCAATACACAAGAGCAGATACCAGATACCAGGGGAGTGGGGGAAGAGAGGAGAGGACAGGTAATGTCAGGATAAGAGAGGGGTTCAATTGTAACACATCGTGGGTGAAAACAAACATGACGCTAACCACCCTTGGTGGTTATTTATGCATCTTGCAGGGCTGTATTGGTGCCCTATGCAGCCCTGAAACATGCATAAATAACCACCAAGGGTGGTTAAAGGGTGGGTTAACATCATGCCTGTTTTCACCCTGTGTTTGAGAGCTGCATGGACCTGCTCTGGCCCCCTTGCCCATGGAGACTTTGCAGCTTCAAAGCAAAGAGCCAGGTTGTAGAAGCGTCGCGCACACGCACACGCACACGCACGCAGTATTGGAAGAGATCTTCAAGACAGCAGTGGAGTGGGAGGTGGGGGCCCCCCAGCTTCCAGAACGTACAATTGCCCCCAAATGTCTCTCAATTGTTCTGACGATAATTAGGACTAGGTTACACTCTCCTAGGAATCTCTCTTCCTCCAAAGCCACAAACGTATCCCAGGATCCAAAGCACAGAGAAGAGAGAACCTTGATTGAGAATACCACCCACAGAGTGTGCCTTTGGCAGGGCCTGCAACACATATTTTTCCATAAGTGTTCCTTAAAAATTGTGCATAGGTAGCAACCCTAGCCCCCGGTACCTGCTTAAAGCTCTTGTCCACCCCCATGGGCCACCTCTCCCCACCCTTCCTTTCCCAGACAGGCCTCTAGGAGAGGATGAAATGAAGTTCAGCCAAAGTTCAGAGAGCAGCAGCCCCATTTCTTAACCCTCTCCCGCTGGCAGAAACATACCAGGAAAACCTCACCCACTAAGTTTAACACATGGGCAGAGCCCCCGCCCCCACAAGAAGGGGGAACTATCCCACTCCTCGGATCTCCCTTATCCCCCTCAGTCAAGGACTGACCCCAGTTGCCATATACGCAAACATTTAGAGGGCACCTATGAGAAATACAGGTTGCAGGGCTGCACTGGATTCAATGCAGCTCTGCAACATGCATTTCTTATAAGTGCCTGTCACGGGTTGGAGGGTCTGCACCCCCACTTTACCGGGTTTGAGTGACTCAGTTTCCCTCGCCAACAGCCCACTTGAATCAGTTTTTCTCTCTGGCCGATTCAAGCCTGCCGCAGGGACACCCCCTTTGTCACCCAAGGGCCCGATCCTTCCCTCCCCCTATCCAAGGGCTCCCCGGCCACCCCAACCCAATTCCCCTCTACCTTGGAAGTCCCCTCCCTTCAGCCAACCCTTTAGAGAGAGAGACACACACACACACACCCCAGGGCTAGGGTGGCCAGCTATGCCACTTCTTTAAGGAATACTTATGAAAAAATACATGGTGCAGGGCCCTGCACCATGTATTTCCCATAGGTGTTCCTTAGGCGCCAATGCAGGGCCCTGCACCATGTATTTCCCATAGGTGTTCCTTAGGCGCCAATGCAGGGCCCTGCACCATGTATTTCCCATAGGTGTTCCTT
>QEPC01008752.1:7824800-7842026 GCA_003113815.1 Sphenodon punctatus | reverse complement strand
CCCCAATGCCCCCAGACCTCCCTCCCCCACTAACCACCCCAGGCCCCCCCCCTCCGCAATGCCCCCAGACCTCCCTCCCCCCACTAATACCCCCAGGCCCCCCCTCTCCCCGCGCCGCCCCGGGGGTGGGGGCCGGCGGTCTCTGTGACGCGGGCCCCGGGCTGGAACCCGAGCGGGCCGGGCTGAGGGCGGGGATGGGCGCGGGCCGGGGCTGGTGGCGGCTGCTGCTGGCCGAGGCGCTGGCGCTGAGCGCGGCCGCCGGGTGCCTGCAGTGCGAGCCCAGCTTCCCGCTCCGCTTCGCCTCCTACGTGCCCCGCCTGAGCCGCAAGGCCTGGGGGCTGGGGGACGTGCCGGCCGCGGGGAGGCTGCTCCGGGCCTGGCCCCGGCGCACCCTGCGGGAGCTGCGCCTCACCGTCGCCCCCGAGATCCGTGAGTCGCCGCGCCGCCCCCTAGGCGGATTTTAACGGGCCGCTTATGAAATATCCATGTTGCGGGGCCCGGCCTGCGCCCAGGCTATTTTTCAATAACGGCTACTGCCTTGTCATCAGCCCCCCCCCCCCGTGAGAATAGCGCTGCTCGCCCCCCTTCCCCTGATCTCGCTGCTTCTGGCCCTATGGCTTCCCTTGGGACTCATTCTATCTAGGTCAATGTCCCCCCGGGTGTTGGAGCTGCCTTTGTAGCTGCTTTGGGGGCACAAACCTCCCAGTTCTGGTAAAGTTTAAGCCCAAATAGCAGAGACTAGTCAACACCCCTACCTCTTGGTTGTTCATAAACCACTTATTCTGTTTTCTTGAACCAAATGCCGTCATCTTTGTTCTGGCTCTATATTCCTTTCCAACCTGCTGTTCTAACAATGAGCGCTGAGATCATCTAACAGCCGCTGCGAGCCTATTTGGGTATAAAATAACAAAACTGCGTAATCTGCATCGAAAAGACGTGGAACCCCACTTCCCAGAAGCTCAGGGGAATGGCAATCCCTTCGTCCAAGGCAAATCCGTCCATCATTCCAAAATAAATAGTACTGGGGCCAACACACGGCCTTGTCTTACACCTTTTGGAATAAAAAACGAACAAGATAATTCTCCAGCAACTCCATATCTTACTTGAACAGTAGTATCCCTATAGCATTCCCTAATTAAATAAATGAGAGCTGGATCCATACCCAAGATACCTCAATTTCTACCACAATAGATGTCTATTAACCGTGCCAAAGGTAGCCTTAAGGTCTACGAAAGCTACATAAATCTGCACGTTCTTATTCAAATATTTAAGTATAATATAGTTATGGGGGAAACACTGATCAATACACAAGGTCTAAAATCTGCCTGCTCCTCTCCAAGTATATCATCATTTTTAAATCAATGAATAAATAAAAATCATCCAGCCAGCTTCTCCCATGATCTAATAAATGCCGTCCATATATTTTTGCCAGGATACTAATTAGACCAATGGGTCGATAACATTCTGAATTGGCCCTGTCACTTTTCTTAAAAATGGGTACAGTAATATTCTGTTTCAGATCCTCTGGATATACATTATGTAGGATAATATCATTAATAAATTCTCTTACAATCGGGATTCAGAAATCTTGGAATTCCTTAATTACCTCTGGTGGGAGTAAATCGGGACCTGCAGCCTTCCCTAGTTTAATGCCTGCTATCATAATTTCCAGCTGCCCATTAGAGATTAAAAATTCTTCCATGGAGCATGTTCTCTCATCCTGGATCAGAGACGCCTGTGCCTCCGCACAAGGTTTAACAGCAGAGTTTAATATTTTTATAAGTATTATTTTTGATTATGTGAGTTTTAATGGTTTTATTGTGTTTTAAAATAGTTGGAAGCCACCCCGGGCTGCATGGCAGGAGGGGCGGGGTATAAATTTATTTATTAAATACATAAATAAATAAATAGTTTTGGGGGAAAGTAAGTTGCCCAGCAGAATCACTAAATGTATCAGGAGCTATGCTTCTGCCTTTAGAAACCACCAGAGATTATCTGCCCAAAGGCCCTAGGGTCCTTCTGCTCAGCTGCCCTAATTAGTTTCTCTCCGCTTCTGTCTTGAGACGCCTTCTTTTGTGCTAACTTCGGTCTGTAAGCTTTCTTTAAACCCTTGTGATCTGGTTCTGCCCAATTCCCCATTCATTTTCCTTCCACTCTCAGGCATTCTAATCATTCTTTTTTTTTTTTTTTGGCTTGAATACAGTCCGCGTCAAACCATGCCCTATGCCAGGATTTCCTATCTGGTCGCCCCTCTTGATGGGTCAAGCACACTTTGTAGCCCCGCGTCAGGGCTCTGTTTGATGCTCCTCATTTGTCAAAATAGTTGACCACGCTAGACGCTCCCTAATCTAGACACAAAATAGTTGACCACGCTGACCATTCCCTAATCTTATCATTCCAAACAACTCTCTTCATTGTCGGGTCCTGTCCCCTTAACTGCCCAGCAGCTGATGTGTCAGTACCCCAGTGTAAGGGAAAGTGCTGGGGTTATTCATCCTGCGGTAAAGTGCTGGACTTTATCCCAGTGTAAGGGGGGATAACCCACCTCTCTTCCTTTTGTCCATACACTCCAGGGTAGGTGGGAAGGGGGTTTAAGCCCATGCCCAGGATAACCTTGGTTTCCTTGAGCCCCATACCTCCCCGGGAGTTGTCAGAAATCCATTCTAAGGATGTCCCTTATTTCAGAACTGGGAGAGAATTCTACGCTACCTGCACCCCATAGTTTCATGGAACAGAGCACACAATCCCCATAGAACTCATACATAAGATCAGGTACATCGCTGGCGCTATATAAATGCTTATAATAATAATAATCCCAAGAGCCACATCTATTTACCACTGTGGGGCCAAAGAGCTGCAGCTGTCTCTAGAGCCACAGTTGGCCCATTTCTGTCACAGCTGTTCAGCCGCCGTTGTGTAACGATCAGGAGTTATTTCTTCTGCAGAGGCGAGGTTTGTTCTACCTGCAGCTATCAGGGTTGCTACCTATGCAACTTTTAAAAGGAACACTTGCAAACAAAACATGTTGCAGGGCCCTGCGCTAGCACCCGCCCGTGCACGCCCTGCAACATATTTTTCGTAAGGGTCCCTTAAAAAGTTGCATAGGTAGCAACCCTAGGAGCTGTGCAGTGCCAGGGAAAGCACTGAGGAACCTTGACCAAAGTGGGTGAAGTCCCCTTTCCTCAGGCTCATGAAGAGAGAGGGCGGTGGGGAGAACTATAGCATTCAGGGTTTTTTTTTAATTGAGCTGTATGCAATGCATTGCATCCAACAGACAGCTCCTCTGCCTTAATTTGCTGTTCGGAGGACCATAGTTAGTTAATTTGGGATGGTAGAGCTGGGCTAGAATGGTACACGAGGACAGCAGGATTGCATACTGCTGCTAAAATAATCTCCAAGGTGAAAACGAGGCACGCTAAAAATAAATGTTGAAGCAAAGTCAATTTTAAAAAAATAAAATAAATCACATAATGTTAAATGTTCTTATGTTAATTTCATAAGAATGTTCCTGTCCATATTCTCATTTCTGTGATGCTCTCTCACTCATTTCCCCTCTCTAGTGGCTTGTTGATCCTTGCTCCTTGAGTTAATAAGCAGATCCTGGTATGTTCATAAAAAGAGAGTGGTTTTTAGAAGAAGTTTGCTGTGGTTCTGGGTGAGACTCAGAGTTGTACCTACATTGGCATGCCCACTGCCCCCAGGCAGAAGCTGGAACAGGGTCCTCTTAACCCTCTTCCCGGTGATGGGATGTAGATGCACTAGGGAGCACGGGCCCTTCCAAGCTTGGGCTCTAGTGCAGCCGCACTGCGTCTCCCTGTTATAGCTACGCCCTTGGTGAAAATCTCCCCAGTGCTGAGAACGCACACACACTCCTTCACAGCAATAAAGTTCTTAATATGGACTTTAAACGTGTTCCCCATGCGTAACGGCTAAACAATAATTTTAGATTCTCTTTCCTGTGCTACTACGGACCTGAGAAGTTAATAGCATAAAAACCAGGGGCACTGACGTAGATAGGCCGAAAGCAACAGATCCAAACTGGTTCAGTGTTGGGATGAAGAATTGGCTGTGGCACAGCCCCCTCTGGAGTTAGAACCATCTCCAGGAGGCTAGGAGCAGGGAGATGCCCCTAATGGATGGGGGCTGGCCAGTGGCAGCTGGTGATTCATTTTTTTGGTGGGGCTGGGGTGAGTGGGAGACGGAAATTGGGAGATAGGGTGGGCCATGGCTCAGGGGGTAGAGTGCATGCATAAGGTCCCAAGTTCAATCTCTGGCATCTCCGATTCAGGATCTCTGGTAGCACGTCTGGGTGAGGCCTCTGCTGGGGATCCTGGAGGATCCACATTGGCGCCTCTGTGCAGCCTTACAACATGCTTGATGGGTGGGGAGGCGCTTGTCTAAAAACACCCACTGAACATCTCAGGCTCTAGCACGGAACTCAGTTTTACCCCTCAGACATCATACTTCTCAACATTTAGAGTGGCCAGAGAGAGAAAGCCCCGTCCCCTCAGCCAATAAGCACAGCCCTCTGCAAATAAGCTCCACCTTTTCACACACTTACATGCATTGTCTCCTCAACTGCTTTTCTTGGGAGGCAACCAGGAAAGAGTTACCAGAGGCTTCAATACTCATCTTTTTGTTTCTGTTTCTCTCTCTTGAAAAAGGGACTTTGATCCCCTGAAAGAGGGCCAGTGGGATTCAGCCCCCAAAGAGAGAGCAGCGTCCCTTCTAAGTAGGAACTGTTGGGAGATATGCGACATCCTCTCTCCTAAAAAGAAAACCTGCTCCCTGGGAGCAGAAGTGCTGTTGGGGCTGGATCCAAGCTAGCCTCAAGCAGCTACAAGGGACCGACGTGCTATGCCTGCTCTGGCGCTGCAAACAGGTGCTGCATGGAGCTTTCACACAGCCGCTCGGGGCTAGCTTCCCAAGGTGGAGCTTTTAGGCAGAGGCAGTGTGCCTGCTCACTGCAGGGGTGCTGTGGAACACCTGCCGCAGTAGCTTTGGGGGGCGGGGGGGCAGTTGTGCCCTTTTAGCCTGAATGATTGAGGCTGTGGCTTCTCTAACGCTGCAGCCAACCTGCAAGGAGTACGCATCAGTCCAGAGTCATAACCCCCACCCCCAACAGGCACATGGTGGTCCAGGAGAAACTTAGAAGGTTAGCAGCGGTGCATCGACCTAAAAGGTTTGGGAACCACTGACCTAAATGATCGACTGTGGCTCTCTCTCTCTCTTCTCAGCTTTGGAGAATCTGCAGGAAATTGCAGCCAAGGTATTCAAAAAACTTGAGATAGTGTTCAGCGGGAAAACGTACCGGCCAGGTGAGCTAGTTAACCCTTGAAAAGGAGGACGAGCTGGGTTGTGTCTTACACTGTTCTTTCAGAGGTGGAGACAGAGAACTTCGAACGCTATCTTTTATTGGACCAACGGTTGTTGGTAGAAATGTACAAGCTTTCGGAGCGCACAGTGTCCTTCCTCAGGCAATGAGGAGTCAGGACTGAAGTCTTGAGCAAAGCACCGTGGCTGTGTGTCATGTAACGGGGGTGGGGGCGGAGAGGGAGAGAGAAGGGTGATAAACGAACCATAGGCAGGACGCCGTGAGGGCCGAAAGCTTGTACATTTCCACCAACAATAGTTGGTCCAATCAAAGATATTTGACCTACTCTGTCTCCACCTCTGTCTCTTGGGACCAACACGGCAACTGCACTTTGATGGACTGTTCTTTTACTGACGTAGCCGCTCCGAGAAGCTGTTAAGGGGCAGGTACATTTCCTCCTGGGGCGTGCTGTTTTCATTGTGTCCCTTCCCCCGTGGGCACAGCTGTGGAACAGCACACGTTTTGCTGGTGGCGTACTATGTCTGCAACCTATAGCCAGAGAGATGGATGCAATCCTGTCTCCATAGGTCACATACCCACCTGTCCTAACCCCTTCCCATCCTATCACCCCCCACCCCACCCTGCATCCACCCCATATGTACACCAGAGGTTCTCAAACTTTTTTGAACTGTGCTTCCCCCACTTCCAACTGTTTGTGGTAACAGAGCCTTACCCCCCACAACTTTCTTCCTCTCCCCCACTCCACCCTCCCCTATTGCTTCTTCTCTCTCCCCCCTTTGTTCTTTGACTCTCTCTCGCCACCCCATTATTTTGGAGACTCTCCCTAGCTCAGCCAGTATGGAGAGCTGGCAAATGCCTTCTCGCACTCCTTGCAGAATACCTTCTGTGCCCTCCAAGCCCTCTTGGAAAGCTGAGTTTGCAAATCGTTGCATTCCCCCATGCCCCCCCCCCCATCTTTCTAGCTACTTCTCTGCTCCCACATTCAGACCTCAGTCTTCATATCTGCTGCAGCCTAGCCCCCAAGTCCCCAAACATTTGGCACCCAAATGGGGCAGCCGTGTGGGATAGGAGTCATTGAGCTGCCATTGGCAGGGCTCCCCAGAGATGGGTCAGAGCTGGAGGGCACCTGGTGATCTCCCTTAAAACGTAATATGCTGCCAAACTATATCCATACTGAAACTTAGCATCTCTCTCTGTCGCATGCTTTTTTAAAGGTGTTCTCCCTCAGATCCTTTATTCCATTTTTAAGGAACAAGTCAAGATGCTACAAGCTGCCATCATTGAAGGTGAGCCTTTTCTCTGCACATGTTACACGTTAGTTTTCTGTTGGTTCAGGTCTGTGTCAGTGTGGTTGAAAATGGGGGGTGCAGAGGGCAAGGTTGACCTATGGGTAAGACCTATGGATCAGTGGAAAAGGATGAGTCTTGAGATGAGAGATGAAATCGATATTGAGCTAGGGGAAGCTGCAGGGGGAGGGGTGGTGGGAATTTTGGGGAAAGGTCTATAAAAGTCTCTTGCCGTGAAGAGAGGAGTGTGGGAGGGGTCTGAAAGAAGTCTGGTATTTGGGATTTATAAGTAGTAGGAGAGTGAGGGCTTAGTCACATAAGCAAGAGGGGTTATTCCAAAATAACTCTCTCTCCACGTCTGTTCCCATGCACAGGGATAAGAAATGGTTAAATACTCTTCCACTCGCTCTAATGTCCTTGCTTGGGAACTTCAGTAATAAGCTGTATGCTGCACCTCTAGGCAAGGGAAACAGTCAGAAAAATGTGTGAGCTTTAAAATGTTGTGAGTTGCCCCAAGATGCTGTGAGCAGAAGGGGTCGGCTTATAGGTTAAATAAATAAATAGATTTTTTTTTAAAAAACCCTGCTGGCTTCTGGGAAAGGGAGTGGAGGTAATTGCTACTTTCCTGTACAGAAGATCATCTTCCCCAGAGTAGGAACCACCCTCCCCATTTTAACCCTGCTTTTTTTGCAAGGTCAATTTAACCCCCCCGTTCATAGGAACGAAGGAGCGGTTAAAATGAGGGAGGAGGTACATGTCTCTAGCAGAAGTGCTCCCAGACTAGAAGACTTGGCTGAGCTCCAGTTGTACATGAGGATCTAAGGGGAGGAAATCTGAGGGATTAGGTGACCTCTTGCCTCTCAGAGGGAACTAAGGAGACAAGCTGCTGCCCTTTGACCTGACATCTGGTAAAATGGAAGCTGAGCCCAAATGGGAGGGAAGACAGTTTATATAATGTATATAATTTATTATTTTATTTATATACATTTTTTTATCCCACCCCCTCCTGCCCACAGGGCAGCCCAGGGCAGCGAACACCAAATATAAAAACAATAAAACAATTAAAAGAGTTAAAATTCACAAATATGCAGGGAAGAAAACTCCCACCCATCCTCCCCCTCGCCAAAGGCCTGGCGGAACAGCCAGGTCTTACGTAGGCGCCGAAATAGCAGGAGAGCGGGGGCCAACCGAGCCTCCTCCGGGAGTGAATTCCACAGCACGGGGGCGGCCACCGAAAAAGATCTAACATCGGTGGCCACCCACCTCGCCCGGGGAACCTCCAAAAAGGCCCCCACGGACGATCTCAGGGGTCGCATGGGCACATGGGGAGTGAGGCGGTACCACGAAGGGTAGAAAAATCAGATCTTGGGCAGAGGGGTTGGGCTCAGATTTGGATGCCAGTGCGAGATCGCTTACAGTGACCCCTTCTAAAGTGACGAGTTGTTTCAGTGCTTTCAAAGTCCTAATCCTCACCTCTCTCTCTCTTTTTTCTCTAGGCAGATTGGAATGTGAGCGCCACTGTGGTAAGTGCGGGAGAAGATCATTGCAACGCAGGGGCCCAGAGTGAAGATAAAACGTAGGGCCTCTGTTGACTCCCCTCCACTAGGAGGGAGTGGGACCCCCACCTCCTGCCCTGGTGAGGACAGGGGCCTTAGAAAGAGTGGTGTCCGGGGGCAGTTGCCCCGGGTCACTGTACGGTAAGGCCGGCCCTGTTGCAAAGAGAGCTGGGGACAAGGGTGTGGGTGGGAATTCACCCGTCCCAGGCCACGTCCGTGCTAGACACTCACCCTGGATCTGTGCGTGTGTGTGTGTGAGAGAGAGAGAATTAGAGTGTGAATGCCTCCTCCTCACCCTAGCAATCCACACATTCCTGGACAAGCCACAAGCGTGGGGTGTAGCTGCCCTGGGGTGAGATCCTAGGGGGAACATTGGCTCTTCCAAACTATTGCATGCTCCCCCGTGGCAAGCTACTGTCCGCACTACCGGTGCCTCTTCCCCCTCCATCCAGCTTGGGAGGGAGTGGGTGGGACTACGCTCAGATTTCAGCTACAGCAGCTCAGCATCACTGGAACTACATCCCATGGGTGCTCAATGGGGCTAATCATGAACGATTGATTACTCATGGGAACATGCGGCAGCAGATCTAGATTTGCAGGAGCCTGGGCAAAAATTTAAAATGGGCTGTTACATATGATCAATGGATCTACTTCTAGTTGCTCCCTACTACACTCAGCCGGCCCGCCCTGAGCTGCTGGAGTTGAAATTTGAGCTTAGTCCCATCCAATCCTGCTCCCCCTCCTTTCCAGGTTGGATGAATGGGGAAGAGGCTGAGGAGGATTGGATGAGCATTATTGAAGGGCCTTAGGAAGGAGAGGGCTGTTCCTGTTTTAGCTCCCTGAAATCAGGAAAGAAGAGGGGAGAGAGGATGAGTCTGTGCCCTCCCACAAGAGTGTGTGGGAGGCACGGGAGTGGGTGTGGGTATTACTACTTTTTAATATTTTCTCATATTTTCTAGAACTGCCTCTTGGTATGTGTGTTTATGACAAAGGCCAAAGTGTTTAATCTCGACCATTTCAGCAGTTAATGTATAGAAAGCAAGTTCCTTCCGGTCAGTGAGTTTTACTCTTGTGTGTTGCAGGAATACATAAGTACGAGGCCATCTCCTGTAGTACCTGTACCTTCTCCAAACCGACCTGCTTTGGCTATAACTGCGAGTAAGGAATGTGTTTATAGAAATCAGATGTTTCACCAGCATATCTGATCCAGGGGTTTAGTCCTCCAAGGTAACTGCCTCCGCCTGTACTTCCATTCTCATGAGCAGGAGGAACCAGGTTTTAAATACCTTCCCCTCCCCTGATCCTCCCCCTCTTTGGACATCAGCACTGACCCAAATTCTCAGAGTACATCCCAGGGGTTCCAGCACAAATGCAAACACACTGCATGAGACAGAAGGATCACGGAGGGTTGTGGGGATAATGGACAACTGTACAGAGGAAAAATAAGCAAAGGAGAAGAATTCCCCTGAACAGTATACACAAGTGTGACGTCCAAGTAGGACTCTCCCTCTTATTTGCAGCGCGACTTACTGCCTCGTTCTAGCCTCTGTGCTCGTGGGAACACTGGTGAGGTTAAAGTGAGGTAGGAGGCAGTTACCTGTCCAGAAATGCTTGTGGGAACAAGCCCACAGAGGACAGTTTTATCCACCTACTCTGTCCTGTGTCGCTGTGCTTGTGCTACACTCAGCTGCATCTGTGCCTCTGGAGACAAAAAAATAATTGGTTCATTTATTTATTCATTTAACATAAGAGCTGCCATATTGGTTCAGACCAATGGTCCATCCATCCTAGCATCCGGTCTCAAAGTGGCAGCTTTGGTTGCTTCAGGCACGTGCACACAGGTGCTAACGGAGTGACCCATTCCCTGCTCTTCCCTCCCTGTCACAAGGCTCACCCTCAAGCTGTACCGCTCATCACCTTTGTAATTTCACACGGTTGGATGGATATTTGCAAAGAAGAGTAGACGGTGGGGAGAGGTCGGGGCATCTTGAGTATGTTTAGCTGGGAGAAAGAAGCTGAAGGGGGAATGTGATAAGTCTACCACTATTTGAAAGACTGCCCCATAAATTCGGCGGAAAACCGTCCTCTCCTCCTGTGGAGGCCAGGACAAGAGGGTGGGGAGGGCCGCAGCCAGGGAGATTGTCATTGAACTTCCAGGGCAGCCGGGCAATGGAAGAGGCTCCCGAGAGAAGTTGTGGCTTTGCCATCATTGCAGGTTTTTAAGAAAAGGACGAAGGAGCCTGTGTCTGGGATGCTGCAGGCATGGCCGATCCTGCACTAGGAAGGGGGCCGGACTCGGGTGACCCTTGGGATTCTAAAAGTTTCATGAATTAATCAGACTTTGCCTTTGTAAACCCCGTCTCCCAGCCACTCTGTGCAACTGCTGAATGCTTCCTAGAAAGCTCCTTGCCTCCTGCTCTGTGTTCAAAGCTCTCTCCTTTCCCCGCCAGGTCATCGGAAGAATGGGAAGCAGCGCTGAAAGGCCTGTTTGATTACATGTGAGTCGCCCGCCAGCATTTGGCTTTTGGGGGATTGGCCATTTAAAACAGGATTCGTGTCGTGTCTTCAGTTCCTTCTCTGAGATTCCCAAATACGAACAAGATCAGCTCCTGCAAGGAAAGGGTGTAGGAGCAGGACATTAGTGGGACTGTCATTAGACAGGTGGAAATGCAGCTATGGGCAGTATCCAGTGTTGAGAGCACACGAGACAAGAACAGCCCCCTCCTTCCTTTGGTGAAAGCATTATGGGCGGGTGTAGCAGCTGTGGCTCCAGCAGATGAGTCAGCGTGTTGGCTGCTGAACGGTTTCATCAGGGAGCGAAGCTTTGCAGGGGCGGTTTGACGCAAAGGGGGAACAGAGCTGAAACGGGGATTGGGCTTATTATTATTTGCGCCGGGGACTGAGAGAGTTAAGAAACGCCATTCGTGGCCAGTGGAATTAATGCTCTGTGTGTTCTCGTCTCTTTTCAGAAACAATTTGCCCAAGTAAGTGAGGAACGGACCTGCTTCACGCTATTATAGGATGTCATCCCGGTGTCCCCTTACTAGGAATGGGGCTTGGTATGTTGCGACCTCTCTGATCAGAGCAGGCGGATGGTTTCTAATGGGGACCTGTTTTCTTCCCCGACACAAGCGGCAACCCCTAGATCCAAGACTTGAGTTTGCAGGATCCCGGCTGCTGGCAAACCCAGCAGGGCTTTCTCCGTAAGGAATAGCGGTCCTAGCCCAAAATCCAAACCATTGCGCACAAACTCAAGAGAAACTCCCAGCCTGGTATCGACCAAATCCTCCTCTTTTTCCCAAGCAGCCCTTCCCCAGCTTGGGTGGGTGCGTGTGTGTGTCTTACCCCGTTGGTCACCATCACGTACCTCGCAATATTCTCAGCATCCAAAGAAGAACATGCTCCGTCCCTCCCGCAGTTACAGGTGCTGCACCCCGTCCCGCTATTCCAAGTGCACAGGTTCTTGTTGTTCCATCCTCTCCCCATTGTCCTCCCAAGGGCTTTTCGTGGGAGGCAAGCAGGAAAGAGGGGTCAGACTTGAATCCTGGTGCCTCCTGGAAGAGGGACAGTGGGATCTAGCACCCAAAAAGGGACTGTTGGGAGGTAGGCAAGGGTTCCATAGGACCCTTGCACCTTACACCCTGATGCTAACTACCATCTGCTCCCCCAGCTCAGCAGCTTTCCCAAAGCAATGCTGATCTGTCCTTGTATTAAACAGGCAACCAAAACAGCAGAACTTGGACTTAAAGATGATCCCGGATTTCCAGTAAGTTCTCCTTCCTTTTAATTTACTTGATGCTGTAGGGAACTCTCCTTTGAAAGGGTCACCCCCAAATGCAGAGATACCCATATACCCTGGAGAGGCCCATAGACAGGGCCCCATGGCTTTTTCTTTTTAAAAACTCGATAAGAAAACCCAAATTCTGCAAGCAGAATAAATTATGCAAATTAACTCAGTTCCTCAAATTGTACAAATTTTGATTGCAAATTAATTTCTCAGTATGCCATTCTATTGATTTTAGAACCTTTCAATGTCTTAAACCTCACAAAATACCACATGGAACTAACAACAGGGAAAGGGACGGCAGTGTTTCTCATGCCTAGGAAATCATGGGCTGCTTCTCTTCACCAGCTGTGGCACAGGTCCTCATGGGTATATCTATCTGCTGCTAACAGTGGCAGCACTTCATTCGCTAGCCCATAGTGCTCCCGACTCAGGTTGTAATTCTGTGCTGCCAGAGGCAATTTCTGACAATTTAGCCAAAGGCAAAATTCCACAAAAATGGAACACATTGGGGTGGGTCAAGGATGTGAGGGGTTTGCCACGCCCTGCTGTGAGGGGGAGTTTGGGGGAGGGAAGGCTTGATGCCCCCCTCCCCCCCCCGGAGGGAGAGGGGGCTCTGAGTGAGACTCATGGATGGGAGGGGGAGCTGGTATAAGGAGATTTCAGTTTATATATTGTGATTCCCCCCCACCCCCATCCTGAGTTCTTCGGGATAAGGGTGGCACAGAAATCTAAATAAATAATGTCTAGACAGCTTCCCTTCTGTCTCGAAAACAGCACCTGGTGCTTAATCCAAGAGGATTTTCTACGTGTGGCCCCTGGGTTGTTTTTTTTAGCACTAACAAGCCTCTCTCTCTCTGCCTTTCAGCAAGTGCACATCTACAAGGTAAGCTTGCCTGGCGGAAGGGAGCAGCTACGATATGAACCAAAGCAGGTTCTAGTCTCCCTGCAAACCTAGCGCTTTTTCCCGTGACATCCCTTGCTCCTGCAGGTCACCGTCTAGACGCTGCAGCTCTCCTTAAGTCAGACTCTGCCATGGGGGCTAGATGGCTTTCGCTGAAGCCACATTGTGTGTTTATTTAATGTTGTTGGGCCTTCTGGTTTTTTTTTCTAAAGTGTTCACATAAAGAGAGCACTAAACTGTTCTCCTTACTCCTGGATAACTTTGCTTCAGGAGTACAGCCCCAACTCCTTAAGCACCCCCGTCCTCAGCTCCTGTCTGGCCTGCAGAGGTTGTACTAATTTTGAAAGTGGCATTCCAGGGGGAGGAAAAAGCTTCCTCATCCAGGCTTGAGTTGATTGAGCCTGTTGTCTGTTTCTTCCAGGAAGGACCTTGCAACTATCACAGTGTTTTTGTTAGTAATGTTCTAACACTCATGTTCGTATCTTTTTCCTCCTTTATGAACAGCCCAGAAATGCTAAACTTTACAAGTAAGTTTTCCAATATCCATATCTAATTATAGGCACATTTACTAAGGAGCACCTTTTCCTCCACAGGTAATTTGTGCCTCCTGGAAATGTTTTGTCTCTGGTGTGCACACATAATGCACGTGCAACGTTTCAATTTTCCAGACTAAAACAGGTGGGGAACCTTAGGCTCAGGTGTCAAACGTGGCCCGGGGCTAGTTCTTACACGGCCCCTTTTCCAGTTCCTGGATAATGCAGTTCTTACACCTGGGCACTGCATGACTGAGCTCAGGGGGAGGGCGTAAACGGGGGCACGCCCATAGGGATAGGGGACAGATCCATGATCTAGACCCTCCCTTTCCTGAATGCACAGTTTAAGCACCCCTGCACTCAACTGGAGCTCGTATTAATTTTCAAAATGGCCCTTGGGAGAGAGAACATTCCCTAGCCCTGCATTAGAAGGTGGCTCCGAAGGCTCTTGTCTGTATTAACTTCTTCCTCAAAATGCTAGAAGGGGCTGTATTTTTAGATACAAAGTTGCAGGATACCAAAAATCCAAGAGGAAGTTACTACGGGATATAATTCAATAAGAGTGGCATAAAATTGCTGTTTCGCTAAGTTCCGTGAATGCTGACCACCTTTGGAACCACTGTTTGTATATTAGCTATTGTTGCACAAGGCCAGACTGCCACCACGAGTTAGCTTCAGTCTAAATCATTTTGTGTAACGTTTACTTACGTGTGGCGTTACTGCCCTGAGCCCTCGGAATTGGGAGGGGTAGACATTCAAATAAAAATTAGCCAAATGGCTTGGGTCCTACGTGGCAGGCCATCTCTCTGTCATCTGCACTTGACTCAGCTGTGACACTTGAACAAAGCAGCTTGGGGCTATTTTAGATTGGCCTTAATCTAGTTTTTTGGAGGGAAGCACGGCTAATGTCCTAATCGCTGGGCCACCCCCACCCCCCCATTTCATGTGGGAAGACTTGCAAGCTCACATGGTCTGCGTTTCAGCTCCCCACCCGTAAGGTGAGGATGCTGTGTACCTCCGTACCTTATGGTTGCTGGTAGAAATGGTGAGGCATTTTGCTACCACAAGAGTTAGGAAGCATCTAACAGGCGGTCGAGTGTTGCCAATCATTGTTTCAGGTGGCTTCTGCACACCTGGACCACAAGATTGAGACATCAGTTGGCATGTGTGCAGTAGCAACACTGCTCACAGAGGTGGTTTCTCTTTACCCACTGGTGTAAGTCTAGCGGTGGTAGAGATGGCAGCGTTTCTATCACATACTTGACCGATTAAGGCTGGGAGTTGCCCTCAGGCTCAGAACACTTACCTCCCTCTGCTGGTAGAGACCCTTTCCCAGACCCCACACAACCACTAATGGCTTGGCGTCTTCTTCCCTAAAAGGCATCAACCTCACCCTGTCCGAGACCTGGCAGAAGACAAGAAACGCCGAAAGGCAGGAGAGCAAAGTCTCTCCTCCAGCGAGCGAGATGAACTGCTGAGACATTTTTAACGATGTCGCTACAGAACTAAAATTAAACAGATGTAAAATGCATGTGGCTTGAAAGGATTCTTCTTAAAATAGGCAAACTTGGGAAGCACCTCAGACTGGAAGTAAAAAAAAAATGCACCTTAAGTTTCAGTGTGAAAGCCTTGATACCCAACTCAGCGGAAAAGTTAAAAGCAGGAGTGGCCAGGTTTATGGTGCCTGTAAATCTACCTGATCCAACTGCCGACGTCTGGTGATGTCAGGACTCCTGCTGCTGGCTCATGCTCTGTTCTGTGGCTCCTACACCGAATTGTGGTTAGCTGGTAGATTGGACTATCGTTTCTGACGGTGTCATTCCGAAAGGTGGCTGTTTGAAATCAGGTGTCGCTGCTGGCATGTGGCTTAGATTCCAAGATAGGATAATGACACTGTGGCTGCCCAGGAATTCCCCTGACGTCCACCTCCCGTCCTAAGCCCTAGGGCAAGGGTCAGAGCTGCTTCCACTTCAATGCCAGACCTCGGAATGCATGGATGAATTTGATTTGTAAAGTGCTCAAGTGCCCTTCCCAATAAAAGGCTCAGAGAAAAAAGGTATTTTAAAAATCAGAAATTAACTTGTTTTGAAATTTTATTGGATCATCTTGACACAAAATCATTACAGCAGCTTGTGGTATGTGGTTGGGTTTGTTTTTTTTTCTCTTTAAGGGAATGTAGATAGCAAATAAATTCTTTAATATAACACATCATACAATTTCAAAAATTCTAGAATCACTGCACAGGATTCTGTCAGAGAGGACTCTACATGCTAAAGTGACAGTTTTCATCCATGAATTTTTTTTTTATTAAAAAAAACCCACTAATTAAGGAACATTATCTTTTAAGACAGTTTTAATATGTTCAGTTTCTAACACACAAACTGGCTAACCAAGAGAGGCTGACCAATATCACCCCCTCCCCACAAAAACGACCGTTTCAGCAGCAGAGGAATCTGCCGCGGGGAAAAAAGTTCAGCCGGTACACAGCGCTGGCCCTAGCGACGACACCACAGGAGGATCTTCCCATAAGACCCTACGATGAAGGAAGTGTAGAAGAGGCACAGTGTGTCTTGAAGCACGGAACATTAAGTCAACCCAAAAGATAAGATCAAGCTTTCTCCTGCCCCCTTCACTTGTCGAGTTTTTAAATCAGAGGGTCTACTGCGTAATACTGACTTGATTGGATTTGGGGTGTATTGTTAGCACAGAATGAACACAGATATTCTGAGGACTCGAGTGGTGGACAGTACTTCGCCCACAGGCTCGAAGAAATAACCGTTTGGTACGTTCCAGTCTGCTGGGAACCAAGAAAGTAGATTAAAGCAGAATTTAAGAAAGAAATGATACCATTCAGGCATAGATTGGTTATTTGACCCAAAGTGAACAGAAAGCTGTCCCATTTCAGTTAATGATTCAACCCCAGTATTGAATCATTAACAGCGCCTTTGTTTGAACCCAAGTTGGTGACCTTGGCCAGTTAGTTCAGTGTTCCCCTGAATTCCGATCTCTCTTATTCAGGCCCTGTGCAAGTTTGAGAACCTAGGTGCAGCAGCCTGAATTGCTGGCTCCCACCCGAGCGAATCCACCGTAGGGCTAGGACACAGCGTCCAGAACAAATTCAAATTTGTTCTATCATTCTATCAAATTTGTTCTGTCATTCTATCTTACTCTTCACAACGGCTGGGCATTTTGAAGGAGGCGACATTATGGGTGGCTATGCTCCCACTCCCCCCTCAAGCTGCTACTGGTCAACCTCACCTGGTCAGCTGAATTATAAACAAAAAATGAGGGGGGAAAAAGAACTCAAAGCCTTTGGATTTCCAGTTTCTTTGCTACATTCTAAGGTTGCAGGAATGTGTGAAATTTTCAGCGGACTTACAAAGCACCCCTGCAGAGATTACTGGGAGGAGAGGGGGAGTTGGCAGATCTTGTTTGGGCGGGGGTCGGCCCAAGTGTTGGGATTCATCCTTTGTTCTCTCAGAAGGTAAGGCAAGGCCCAAGTTGGCGACCGTATGCAGAAACACAGGAGCGTCCCCAGCTTTTCGGAAGGCTCTTCTGGGATTCGCTCCTAAGATCTAGGAGGCTTCTATTCTGGACCGAGTGCGCTTGAGATAAAAAGGGAGGCCATTTTCGGATCCAAGAGCAGTCACTGCCAGAATCCACTTGGAGCAGACTTGGACCAAGGTGTGACCACATTAGCACACGTGAGCACCAGAGGTTACTGCCGACAGCGCGCACACTGCTGTCCTGTATAGATCCCGTGCGAACGGCTGAAGGGATGACCCCTGTCAAAACACGATGGCAGGATCTCTCTGGGCTAGAAAGGGT
>QEPC01008752.1:7790719-7824345 GCA_003113815.1 Sphenodon punctatus | reverse complement strand
AAACATACAGCTTTAAAGTGTCTAAACTGCAAACAAAGGTGGAGTTAACTGAAAAGCACGTGTCCTGGGGGATAGTTCATTGAAGTGACAGAGAAAGGAAAATTGGATTCTTACCTGCTGAATTTTCCTTCTGCGGGAGATCCTCCTGGATGGCCAGTCTGTAAAGTAGGGCAGATCCCCGCCACTACCAACAGGAGGCAGACACATCAAGTTTCCCCAGAGCCTGCCCCAGGGGATCTCACCCCCCTTCAGACTCCAGGTAGTTCACAGCTCTTGTCCACACTGCTAATCCTGCTCTGGAGAGTAAAACATCTTTTCTTCCACGGAAGATAAGCTTACAAAGAAATCTAAGAGGGAATAGTTAACGCTTCTAAACCCCCTGGTGCAACTGAGAAATTTACAGAACTCCAAATTGAAAACTAACTAGGTCCAGACGGATGAACCTCAAGCACCTCAGTTGCTCCTCACTCCGGGTGGGTCTGGCCATCCAGGAGGATCTCCCGCAGAAGGAAAATTCAGCAGGTAAGAACCCAATTTTCCTTTCTTCCAGGAGATCCTCCTGGCTGGCCAGTCTGTAAAGTAGGGAGTACCATAGCAGCGTCCCCTAGAAAATACCTCTGTGGGAGGGAAGGATGGGAGAAGAACTCCCTGAGGTGCCCGTTACTGGCACCCTCTATAATACAGCCTGAGTACCCTTCTTCCAAAAGCAGCTTCCGCTGATTCTAGGAGTGGAAGCTTATAGTGCCTAATAAAAGAGTGTACTGAGGCCCACGTAGCTGCTCTACAAATTTCCCCATAACAAGCCAAATTCTTAAAGGCCTGAGAAGTAGCTGCCCCTCTAAGGGAATGTGCGAAGATTCCTTGTGGAGGAGGCTTTCCCCGTGCCTTGTAGGCCTCTATGACGCAAGAGATATCCATTTAGCAATATTTGATTTTGAGGTCTTCAAACCCATCTCTGGACACTATAAACAACAAACAAGGCTGAGGTCTTTCTGAAGGAAACCGTGCGTTCTATGTAAATCGTTAAGGCCCTAGTGACATCCAGAGTGTGCCACACCCTCTCCTGAGGGTGAGAAGGGTTGGGACAAAAGGAAGTGAGATTCACCTCCTGTTCCCTGTGAAAACGAGTGTCCACCTTAGGGCAGAATGCGGGATCCAGTCTAAGGATCACCGACGAAGATTTGAACAAGCATAGGCTTGGGTCTATAGATATAGCTCCTAGTTCTGACACTCTACGTGCTGATGTAATTCCTATAAGGAAGGCCACCTTAAGAGAAAGATAGCATAGAAAGGCCTCCCTAAGGGGTTCAAAGGGAACCCTGGTTAGGGCTCTGAGAACTAGGTTCAGGTCCCAGGAGGGAAACTGGTGAACCACTGGAGGGGAAACAACTCTGGATGCTCTGAGGAACCTAACAATATGAGGATGTCTGGATATTCCATAACCCTTGGTGGTAGAAAGTACACTATTTAATGCGGCCATCTGCCTTTGTAGGGGTGTTGGGTTTTAGGCCTCTATCTAGACCCTTCTGTAAAAACTCTAGTACCACCCTGACAGAAGCTTTTGCTGGTCTGATTCCCCTTTCCCTGTACCACTTTGCAAAGAGGGCCCAGGTGCTTTGGTATATTCTCTTGGTAGCGGGACGTCTAGATTACATCAGGGTGTTCAACACTTGACGGGAATACCCTAACTTTTTAAAGGCCCCCCTTTCAAGAGCCACACAGTTAGTCTCAGATTCCCTGGGTGGTTGTGGTTGATAGGACCCTGCTGAAGCAGGTCTATTCTGTCTGGGAGGCTGAGCGGGGGATGTTTGGATAGTTCCAGAACATCTGCGAACCATGGGCGTTGTGGCCAATACAGGGTTACTAGGATGACCCGAGTCCATTCTCGTTTGATTTTCGCCACTGTTCGGTGTATGAGCGGGAAGGGTGGAAAGACGTAGAGCAGATCCTTGGGCCAATTCACATTCAGCACGTCGAATGCCACTGCCCGATCATCTGGGAATCGAGTCATGAACTGAGGTGTTTTCGCACTGTCCGGCAACGCGAAGAGGTCTATCTTCGGTTGGCCAAAGTGCCGTACTATCCTCTGGAATGCCGATTGATGAAGCATCCATTCTCCTGGGTCGATTGTCTCGCGGCTCAACCAGTCGGCTTGCGCGTTGGTCACTCCCGCTATGTGGACAGCTCTGAGGGATTTCAGGTTGCCCTCTGCCCACCTGATTAGCGCCGAAGCCTGACGATGCAGGGCTTCCGATCGCGAGCCCCCTTGGTGGTTGATGTAGGTCTTTGCCACAGTGCTGTCGGTATAGACGAGCACGTGTTTGTTTCTCAGAGTCAGTGCCAGCTTCTGGAGCGCTAGATATATCGCTCGAAGTTCCAACCAATTTATATGGTTCTTCCCTTCCCATTCGTGCCAGACTCCCTGTGTGGATGCACTCTGTGAGTGTGCCCCCCATCCGGAGAGGCTCGCGTCTGTCATCACCGGTGTTCTATCTGGGTCAGAGAGTGAGACCCATTCTGTGAATATCTGTCTCTTTGTCCACCACCGGAAGGATGATTTGATTGACTCCGGAACTGCAATGAGTGGGTTAGCTCCATGAGTCAACAGATCCTGCCATGGACACAGGAACCGTTGGAGGGGTCTGGCGTGGAATCGGGCCCAGTGTAATATCCCCAGGCATGAGGTCATGCTGCCTAGAAGGCTGGGTAGTGTTTTCAGTCTGGATCTGCGTGTCATTGATACCCTGTTGATTAGCTCTAACAGGTCTGGCTGCCTTCTCTCTGTGAGGAATACTCTGAAGTTGAGGGTGTCCAGGATCAACCCGAGGTGTTCCAATGATTGGGAAGGGTTGAGGTGGCACTTCTCGAAGTTGATGAGAAACCCATGCTGTTGCAAGTATCGGACGGTTCTTTGAACATCAGTCAAAGCTTTGTATAGAGAGGGCGACCGAATGAGCAGGTCGTCCAGATACGGATGTATCTTGATTCCCTCTTTTCTTAAATTTGCTATTAGCGGGATAAGGATCTTTGTGAAAGTTCTGGGTGACGTGGCTAACCTGAAAGGCAGGGCTGCGTACTGCCAGTGGGTTTGTGCGTATGCGAACCTGAGCCACTTCCTGTGTGAAGGACGGATGGGTACGTGCAGATAAGCCTCTTTGAGGTCGAGTGAAGTGAGCCACTCGCCCTGTGCTGTCGCCACTCGGATGGACTGCAGTGTCTCCATCTTGAATTTTTGGGCTTTTACTCCTTTGTTTAATGCCTTGAGGTCGAGCACGGCCCTCAATTTCTCTGACTTTTGGGGGACTAGAAAAAGAATCGAGTAGAGTCCTGTTCCCATCTCGTGGGATGGGCCGGGTTCTATTGCCCCGATGTCTCGGAGTCTGTGTACTTCCTTTATCATGGCCTGGTGTTTTTGAGCGTTGCTGGATACCGGAGAGGTGCAGAAGGATTGCCTTGGGAAGTGGGAGAACTTGATTGAGTAACCCTCTGTGACCGTCCTTATTAGCCAGGTATCCGAGGTGGTGGTTTCCCATTGGGCTGAGAACCTCCTGAGTCTTCCCCCTAGTTCAGGTTGAAGACAGGAGTCCCCCGAGTCATGCTTCTGGTTTCGGGTGTCTAGATCCTTGTAGCGGCTTGGATCGGTTTCCTGCTCCCTTCTGTTTGTTCCACCTGCTTCGGTATTTTTGCTGGTTGCCCCAATGCGGATAAAAGGGGCGTCTTGAGTTTCCAGCGGGCTGGTAGGTTGTGAAGGGACGAAAAGGTTTTTTGGAGGTCCCTACGCTCTGGAGAGTCTGTTTCTTTGATTTATCAGCTGCATCTGTCAGTACATTGTCGAGACAGACTCCAAACAGCTTCACCCCCTGTAAGGGACCCCCCACTAGCGTGTTCTTTGCAGTGTTGTCCCCTTTCCAAGACCTGAGCCAGAGTCTGCGCCTGGCTGCCACGTTGGAAGAACCGGCTCTCTCCTTCGTGTGTGGGTAGGGAGAAGCCGGCAGGATTGGCGGACTGGCTGAGGCAGGGTAGGGCCGAGCCATTGGGTCCCAGCGCCCGTAGATTCAGGTCCCTGGATATGGTGATTGGCCGTCGCGGCCCCTAGGGGCGCGCGTAAAAGCCGAAGCTGTGGTTTGTTGCTGGGGAGTTTTTTGTAGCGCGGGCTTTGCTGCCCTGGCGCTGGGAGCGGTCCGAGGGGGGAGTGCAGATCCAGGGATAGGGCCGTCCCCAGAGGGGATGGAATTCCCCCTCCACTCCTAATGGCGACCGTGCCCTCCCCAGATCGATGGAGCCCTGAGCCGCTTGGCGCTGAGGGCGGGCGCTGGATCCAACACCCCTCAGGGTGGTCGTGTGTGTGCGTGTGCTGTTGGGCTCAGTGCCGCGGCAGAAGCTGTAGGTCCCCACCCCTGAGGCCCCAGCGGGTTTAGGATCCCTTAGGATCAATAGGGGGTCCCCCTCAGGGGCCAGCTATACCCCCCTCAGGGGCTCCCTTGTCTGCAGGAAGAGGGAGCGCCCGGACCGTTGGCTCAGAGTCCCCTCTATCAGAGGGGGGTGAACAAGGCGAGGCATTTCCCCTCCTCTGGCACCGAGCCTCCTCCTTGCCTGGTGAGGGCTGCCTGGTTCCAATTCTCGAGAGGCGGCCTCCTCTGCTTCCTATCAGTGTGGAGGCAGACAACAAACTGGGGTCTGAAGGGGGGCGAGATCCCCTTGGGCAGGCTCTGGAGAAACTTGATGTGTCTGCCTCCTATTGGTAGTGGCGGGGATCTACCCTACTTTACAGACTGGCCATCCAGGAGGATCTCCCGGGAGCAAGATCAAGCCCAGTGCACACGCTCTCACTCTCTCTCAGTGGTTCCCAAACGGGGATCCAGGAAATATTTGGGGGGTGGAGGCACATCTTCCAAACACCTAGGTCCACTCTGATTGCACTTGGAGGAACTTCCAAGGATTGGCAGCGGGGGGTGGGGGGTGCCATTTGCTGCATTTATTTTTTTTTAGTTACTAAAATGAATGGAATCCCATTTGTTTTAGAAACTAAAGTTTAAAAAACCCACGCAGATGCAAAACGGCAGCCAGGGTCGTTCTGCACACGCTCGGCCTTTCCCCAAAATGGCACCAGCAGTGTCGCCGCCATTTTGGAACAGGGAAGCCAGTCTGTGCATATGCAAAACGGGCACTGCGCATGCGCACAGCGACGACCCTTTCCCAAAAGGATGGCGATGCTGCGGCCCTTATGGAGAAGGGCACAGAACAGTCCGACGACCATTTTGTGCATACGCCGTGATTTTAATTTTTATTATTTTACAAATACATGAAAGTTAAGAGTTTGGGGAGGTTTTTTTTTGGGGGGGGGGGGTTGAGACCTCAAACACAGACGGCTTTTTAAGCCATAAAACGAAATATAAAGCAAACAAAAGAGCTAAGTGTTGCACACCTCTACGATGGAGGCACGAGGGAGAGTTACCTTTTTTACCAGTAGACAGACGTGATGACCTTGGATAGAACGACTATACATCGATGCACAGGAGTCCACTCGTTCCACAACTACGAGAAAGAAGCAGTTTGATTTAATTGTCCTACTAACCGAGTTGCTTAATCGGCATTGGAGCTGCTGTCTAAGGCGATACACGACTGGCGGTGACCTGCAAGAGCACGGCTAGCGAATTGGTGTGGCCTTGGGCAAGTCACTCTTGGGTCTCAGGTGCCCATCAGTAAAATGGGAATGCCAACGACCTACCTTCACAGGGTTGTTGTGAGGGTCATAAAGCACTAGATCAATAATAATCAGGTTCCGCCTCGCCACTGGGCAAACTGGAGAGAAGGCCCTGGGCCCTGCTATTTTCTCTACTTCTGGGAAGCCCCAGAGGCCCCCGTTTTACCAGGGCAGGGGGGCCCCCACTCCCTCCCAGCGGAGCCTCAAATGCAGCCACCTTTAGGGCCACACGAGGGGGTGGGACCAGCTGAACGGTAGGTTCTTGCAGCAAGGAAGCGGCACTTGGCAGGAAGATTTTCCTTACTACTGATGCTGGGACCCTCCCACGTCTCCCCTGCTCCCCCAACTGCCTTTGTCCCTTCTCCCTCGCTGCCCCCACACCTGGAACTCCCTCCCTGCCCTCGTCCGCCTGGCCCCCACCCTCCACGTCTTCTAGTCCCTCAAAACCCACCTCTTCCGCTCCGCCCTTCCTAACTCCTGCTAGTCATCCCCACCCAGGATTATCCCCCACCTGTTATCTGCAAACTCCCAATGTACTGTAACCAAGCCAAGAACATGCACCTGAGCTCTCGCATCCTCGTGAATGTCGCATCCCTTGTGTCTCCCTCTGTTTTCCCCTTCCCTGTCTCCCTTCCCCGTGTCTTTAGATTGTAAGCTGTTAAGCAGTGACCTTGTCTATCTTGTTCTTTGTAATGCACCAGGTACATTGCTGGCGCTATATAAATGCTAATAATAATAATAATAATATTTATTTATTTTCATCAATTTATATCCTGCCCCTCCTGCAAACAGCTCGGGGTGCCTGTTTATTATTATAAATAATAATAATAATAAACCGATAACAACAGAACTATAACTTATCAATCCGATCTTTGTGAGCTGCGCACTCAGAGGACTCCTCTGTCTTCCGAGGCAGAGATCCAACTGAAGCCCAGGGTGGCGAGAGGAAGAATTTGGGTGCTGCCTCCTAGCGGTCATGCCGCAAATCACTCCCCAGAGTTGTTGTTACAAGCATTTATATAGCGCCAGCGACGTACCTGGCCCTTTACAGAGAGTAAGATAGACGCGGTCCCTGCTCGAGAGCTTACAGTTCTGACGCTCTGGTCAGGACACCGCAATAGAAGGTGGGTGGTGATTACACAGCAGGAGCTGGTGAAAAAGTGGAGTCGCGCCTACAAATTTGGAGGCAGAAGACACCCCACACTTTCCCTATCCTTTTTAAAGCTACTAGTTGTGTGTGTGTGAGGAGCGACAGCCCTAGAGATAGACCTCCCCACAAAGAGCTGTTGCCTTGTTCCTCCCCAAGGGGAGGTAGGGTTAGGTTCAATGTTAAGAAAGACTCCCCCAGCTGTTTGAGCAGCTCAGCCATGCGACGGTTGTGGCATTTCCGTCCCTGGAGGCTCTCAAGAGGGATCTGTCAGGGACGCGTTAGCCAGGGGGTTGAACTCGAGAACGCACGAGGTCCTCTCCAGTGCTAGGATTCTATAGAAACCTCCCCAGCAAAGCACCTTGCAGTCTCCAGGAACCGAACTCGAGCCCAGCCGGCAGGAGGGGGAGCTAGTCTGGATAAGCCCTGGTGCAGATAGCCTAGCGCCTCTTCTAGTGACAGGAGACATGGCTGCCCCAGGAAGCATGGGTCTCCCCAGGCCGATGCACCCCCAGAGCTTAGCCTGAAGGGATTCAGGTGACCATTTCTTACAGAGATACCGGTGCTTCCTATTAAGCCAAGGGATGCCGCCACCCCACCCCCCAACTTGCTTCACTGGTCCTGAATCTGAATCCACAATCTAGGTGAACGTCTCTATCCCGTGAGCCAAGGCAGACCCCGTGGTATTGATTTCTGACCCCCAAACTCACCTGAGAAGTGATGGTAAAAACAAATCTTTGCCAGTAGATGCTGGAAAGAAACGCTGATCCCATCAACTTTGATAGAGTTCATATGCAGATCCCCGGACTCCAGGAGCTTGGCAAAAGCATCGCTGCAAAGACAGGAAGGGCAGGGGGAGAGGAGGGGAGGATTCTGGCTTCAAGGCAAACAGGCCCCTGGGATGCGCCTGAAGCAACAACATCCAAGGTGCTAATGGGACCTAGCTGGAGTCCCAGGTCCTGAAGCGGAACTAGACTCAATGCTCCAGACTCTAAAAACGAGGAAAAGGAGATGGATGTGGCTGCATTTACCAGCTGCCAAGGAAATGAAAAGAAAACACTAAGGCAGGCAATTCCATTGGCCTCACAGAATAAACACAACTGCAGCAGGTCAAGAACATGCCACGTACCCCACCAAGCCGCCACACGCCCCACCAAGCCGCCCAGTAGCCAAAGCTTCATGCTGCGAATCCCAGGGCGGGGAGGCAGAAGCACTTACCTATAGCAAGGAGTCGTGATCAAGTATGAAGCGCAACTGAAGTGCAATTTGAAATCTAGTTTTTCGTGGGTTGACCCTTCATCGTTCTGCAACAGGTCAAAGGGAAGGAGATGAATGGGGAAGCAAAGAGGCATCCTTCCCAACCCATCAAGCTAAGGGGTGGATGGGATTCTGTCATCAGCTGCCAACTGTGTTTAAGCATCTCACTAATTGCTCTTCTCCCCGTGTGCCAGCTCCCTGGGTAGAATTCATAAGGTCTTTCTAAACTGACAATGGAGATCAGATTATATCTTTTACTGGACAAACCCCGGCTGGTGAGCAGCCTCCCCTCCAGACACGCGCGCACACACCCCCACACCCACCCCCCCCTTGCCTGAGGGAGGGACCCACGTGGCCCCAAAACGTGCACGTTCTCCCCAACAGAAGTTGGCCCAAGAAGAGAGATCATCCAAACTACTCTGTCTCCATCTCTTACATAATGGAACCACAACCAAGCAGCCACATGCTTTGTTGACTGGGTTTTGGAGTCCCAGTACATGAGAATACAAACATGTGCCTGGGTTCAGAGACTTCTCAATCTGACCAAGTTCTAACCTGCTGGAATGAAGGTCGACAATTGGGTTTCTCTTGGCATTTCCATCAAAATCTATCACCGAAAGTTTTTCCTTGCAAAATAGTTTGATTTGGGCAGCAAATCAGAGATCCCAGTCCCCAAATGCCCTCATCCTCCAAAACCAGGTTTGCTTTACAAAAAATAAAATAAAATACAATGGCTCCCTGTAAGGCAGGAGCAGGGAACCCTCTGGTCATTGGGCCAAATCCAGCCTCAGCTGTTTGGCTTTTTTCCTAGTCACGGATCTGGCCCCATGGATCCCCTCAAGTGCTGAAAGAATGAGCTAAGGGAAAAGGAGCAGAGAGTGGGACAGACCCACAAGGACAGGGGACAGATACATGATCCAGATCCTCTCTTTCCCAGTCCTGAGCCCAGCCCCAACTTCTGCCCATCCCATGGAGCTTTTACTAGTTTATGGAAGGGACCGGCTTCTGCCTCTCAATCTAAACAGTCACCTGCAATTTTTATCACCCTTCCTCCCATTCTAAAGAGATAAGGGGCCTAGATGGAAGCAGACACCATCAGCATTAAACTGATCTCAAGGCAGCTGGGGACAGTCTCTGGGCTGCAGCCCCTGCTGCTCGACTGGTCTGTGACCTCGAGTGACCTCTCCGCCTTCCCCGGCAGATGCCTTTGTGCACTTGTCTCCTGCTGGCAGCCTGTGTTGGCGGCCACATGCTGCAAGGAGCGAGGCTTCAGGACACGCTACTTTATGCTCGTGGTGCTTTTTGTAAAAAGTGTCACGTAGGATACATCTCAGTCTGCAGACTGAGTGGAGCAGAAGTGAAACGATGCTTCAGAGAAGCCCTACGAGCAGCCCCTTCTACGCCCCAGTCGAGCTCCAAAAGGAAGGCGGCACTTACTTTTATTATAAAGGAGAGGGTGCCTTTTAGTTTCTGAGCCATAATGATACTCTGAAGGGTAAACACAAACTGGGCTTCGTTTGAGACTCCTAGTGCAAAGAGAAGAGCGTTAGGGACAAGTTCTCCTGCATCTCGTGATGTGCCTGTAATATGAATGGCCAGTTGTACACAGCACTGAGTAACCAGGCCACTGAACATCTGTAGCAGATTAAAACTGGGATTTTCAAAGGGGTCCTAACCTTCCAAATCTTTATACCGCCCTGTCTGAACACGTGTTCTGGGAGAATATGGAGAGTCGAGCCTCTCTGCTCGAACCAAACCTGCTACAAGTTTATAACAATTCCAGTTCCTCCATATCGCCAAATTGTACTGGAGGGAACACTGTGATCAAATGAATTATTTGGGGGCTCTCGCATGGTGGGTGTACTGTATTTAACACACGGCTTAGCTGAACACAGTCTTTTGCAGCTGGAGTCCATTAAAATAATTAGAATTCCCACTTGCTGCCACTACCTTCGCCCGCCCAAGAGTCTCCTAACGCCTACATTTTTCCGTTTCTTCCATGCTGCCCCCTACAACTGGAACACCTTGCACAGCCATGAATGCGCTGCCCGCTCCAGACGGTCAAATCTCTCCTAAAAACCTACCCTTCCCCATGAGGCTTTCCTTCTCTCTTCCCCCTCATTGTTTACCAGTTTCTCCTTATACTGCCATATCCACCAGAATCCACCCCCCTCCCGGCCCTTTTCTTGCAACTAAATCCAAGTGCAAGCACCTGAAATTGCTCAGCTTCTAGCCATGAACTCCCTGGGTGGCCTTGGGCAAGTCACCACTTCTCAGCCTCAGTTCCCCATCTGTAAAATGGGAATGTCTCTCTCCCTGTGTTCCCCTCACCCTTGTCCATCTTAGATTGTAAGCCCTCTGGGGCAGGGACCCATCTCTGAAAATCTGTGACGGAAAAGTGCTACGTACGCCTAGTAGCGCTATAGAAATGATGATGATTATTATTCATGAAGGTCTTGCCTTCTCCCCGCGTTCCACGATCCAGCCTCAGAACAGGGCCCTGTCTCTAAATTAATCCCAGAGATTCATTAATCCCTAAATTAAGACTTCGGCACCATGCACATTGCTCAAGCATTTAAAAAAAAAGAAAAAAAAGATGGTCCATAAAATCTTTGTTGTTAATATGTTAACAAGTTAACATTCTGAGCAACGTGCCTGGTGTTGTTAACATGTTAACAAAGATTTTATGGACCATCCTTTTTTTTAATGCTCCGAGATTCACAAAGGGTAAGAAACATCTGTCCCGGAGAGGCATGGGACTAGACATACTTTGAATCCCGACTACGTAAAGCTGCTGAGTGGCCGTACCAGGTGGCAGCTGGAAAGGGACAGGAATCCCGTCGTGTACCGATAACCCCTCGGGCCGCAGCATTTTAGTGTTCAGTGAGTCCAGGACGTTTAATTCCATGCTCTTCAGGAAGCTGCTGCTCGTGTTTTCGAAGATCACAGAGACCGTGACCTGGCTGTCGCTCTGAAGGTTCCCTTGAATATCATACATCTGCAAAGCAAGTTACAGGAGGAGAACGTTACAAGCTGCCTGCGACATAGCCAAACTGCCGCTGCGTTCCCAACGGCGCATTTTGCCCCGCTGTAAACTACTCTCAGACGAAGTGCCCCACTACTCTAGGTTGGAATGGGCCAACCCAGCAGGGGAAACAGCTGCATCGGGGAATGTGAGCCCTGGTGCCACTGCACTGCCAGCCCCAATTCTAGCTGTGCCCTTGCCACTACTCATGCTTTACTCTGGTGCAACGAAGCAGTGAACGCGTTGCGCTGTAGAAATCTGCAGCTGCACGGGAGCAAATCGCTCAGAATCAGGGAGGAGCAATTTTCTTCAGCCCAGGGGCTGAGTTTAACATTGGATGTAGCCAGGGAAGAGATGGCTCTTGGGGGCGATTCATGAACCTGGTCCCTGCCCTACGGAAGCTAGTGCTGCGGTTGCTGTTCTGCAGGTGCAGCGTTGGCGGATGTGCACCATTCACGGCCATGGAGGACAGTGGGAAAGGGATGCACGTCTGGCACAGCCCTACAGGGGACGCTCCGAACAGCAGCCCTGGTGCCTGCCCCCCCAGCGCCCGCCAAGCCAGTGAGCGACTGAACCCACAACGGCCATTTTCTAACGAGGGTGGTGGTTAGCAGGTGCCAGGAGGTGGTGGTGCGATTGCCCCCTGCTGGCTCCTGCCCCTCCTGAGAGTCATGGCACTCGGGAAAAGGGGCAAGGATTCTTTCAGGCGTGAGCCACACTCCTCTTCCAAGCATTAGGACACACAGAAAGGGGTGTGGTCTTGTCAGAAAGGGGGCAGGGTCAAGCGGCTCGCCTACCAGCAAACAAAATTCTGCTGGTGCCCTTGGTGGTTGGGGGTAACGACCTTTGAGCAAAGAGGTCCCAAGAACTTCTCAAATTGCCCCACTGCAAACGCGTGTCTGGGCATGAACTGCCAGGAAAAGCATCTCATATCCGCGGATTTAGCACGGCTTAGGAAACGGCACCACTTTGTCAGCTCCTGAGCTGCGTTAGTGCCCTTCCATGCAGCCTTGGTCCGGGCAAAGGGGTGGAGGAATTAGTTGGGATTTTGTGCCAAATGGCAGAAGAGACAGTGGTAAATCCTACCACAGAAGCCTGCCACGTGGTTTCTAGGTGCTGGGATGGGACGATTCTCTGGGTGAATGCTGCTCATTAGTACGTTATCTCCCGGGAACCTCCCATCTGTGCTTGGGTTCGAAGGGACGGGAAATTAGACTCACATGAACAGGATTACTCACCATTTTAATATAGGAGTCTTCAGCAAGAAGGCAGTAACTGGACATAGGCTGAAAGAGTGAAGGAAGCGATTCAGTAAATAGCCACTTGGATGGGAAAAAAAAACCCAAACTCTACCACAAGCCTCCCTCCGTTCTTTTCAGGGAGAACTAGGAAGGGCCAACGCCGCTCAGTTCGAGGTGCGCAGACTCTGGAAGACCCGAATCCACGATCTAGTCTCAAGGAGCCAGACACCTAGCAGAGTTTTAGGTAAAATGACTTCCCAGGCACAAAATGTGCAAGACAGACGCCTGAGACGGGTGGGGAGCCTTTTCCATCCCGGGGGCCACTTTGAAAGCTTGCACAAGCTTCGAGGGCAGCACAGAAGTTGGGGTCAGGGGTGCTTAAGGGATGAACTCAAGGAAAGGAGGGCCCAGGTTATGGCTGTCTGCTATCGAACTGTCCCCTCTCCTTGCTTGCAGGCCCTCCATCCCTTCTCCCTTCTCCCTGGAGCTAAGAACTGGATCCAGGGGCCAGATCCAGGCACTAGAAAGGGGCCACATTTGGCCCCCGGGCCTGAAGTTCCCCACCCCTGCTCGAAGGCAAGGCTAAGTAAAGCTTGGGTTTAGTAGGCAAACGCCACTGGGTGAAAGATGCACGTGGGAACCTGGAGGAGAGGATGTTGGGAAGGCCAGTAGCACTGCTGGGTTTAAACAAGGATTGAATAAGCTCTTGGCAAGGTAAGGCCATAAATGGCTATTTATTAGTCAAATAGGTCTGGGGACACAACCTCGGACTGTCGGGTACTTTTCTGAAGCACAACTGGCCACCGTCAGAGAGAGGATGCTGGCCTGGATGGACCATTGGTCTGACCCAGTACAGCACATCCTATGTCCTTACCCTAGCAAAGCCATCCTCTGCTCCCAGACCAACTCACTCAGGCCCTCAAGAGACCTCCGAATGCCTAGTGTGGTCAGTCACCCAGCCACTCCAGTGTCTGTCCTTAGTGTGCGCTGAAGCGCCTGGCACAGAAGGGAAGGCCAGCCTCTTCCCCCCCCACCCCCATTTCAAACACTCTCCAGGCAACGTGTGGAAAACATATGCTTGCCTCAACATCGCCTCTGCTACGTTTATTTACTGAGGGCTTTTATCCTGCCGATCTCCCAATGGCTCAGGGCCGCTGACAGCAGAAATATACATTTAAGATACAAAGATAAAACCGTATGAGAATAGACACATCTAGAACGACACCCCAAATCCAAACCCTGCCTGTTAAATGCCGGGACAAAGAGATGGGTCTTGCAACTCTGGAAAATGCTCAGGCTGTGGCATTCCTCCCAGGGAAGGGAGCTCCAGAGAGGATCTCTGTGTGTCCTTGATGTATGCAGGACATGACGCGACGATGGGACTTGCAAGAGGAAACTCCCAGCGGACCGTGGAGGCCACAAGGGGACATAAAAGAGGAAGTGTCCTTTAAAACAGCCCTCAAGAGGCGGCTCTTCAATTGCGGTCTGCAGAATATTGGCCTAGGGTCTGGCATGATCACGGGGTAAGGACTTTCCCCTGCCCTGCAGCCTCTGTTAACAAGACACAAAACACTTTCCTACGCTCGATGGAACACACCAAAGTGAAGAGCAACTTTATGTTATTTAAGATTATTCAGTCGCCTGCAGGAAAAGAGCCACCCATGAGAGAGAGAGAGACTGTACAATGTGGTCCCATACTCTGAAAAAGCCTTGCCTTAATGCAGCAAACAGCCCTGGTCCCCTGAGCAGGACACGCCAGGCCAGGACTCCCTCCTTACCGGAAGCGGTTCATCGTCTAGAGTTCCGTTCTGTACAGACTCCGTCGGCGTCGGTGGCTCCTCCTCGCCGCGATGATGCTTCTTTGACTTCTTTTTGTCCTTGGGTTTCTCCTCCTTTTCTTTCTTATGCTTTTTCTTCTTATGCTTGGAGGATTTCTGTACCTGGCCACACAGACTAGAGTCAGCAGCATGTTCTACAAAACTGGTCTCATTTACTAGGTGACTGAGACATCAACTCCAAGCTCCGTGCTCTTTGCCTCAATCCACACTGCCTATGCCATCGGCTGGGAATACTTTGAACCCAGGGCTCTGACACAGCTCAAGAACAATTGACGGAGGTTGCTCAGGGCAAGTGCTGAAGTTACTGTCCCAAGTTTAGGAGGAAAACTTCCTTGGGAGTCATTATCCCCTTGCCTACAGCACTCTGCAAAACACTGATTGGTCACTGAGGCGAGGCAGTCTAATAATAATCATACTAATAATCATCTTTATTTTTATATTGCCCCCCCCCCCGCCATGGCACTCGGAGCACTTTACATATTAAATCCTCACCACAACCCTGTGAGGTAGGTTAGGCTGAGAGAATACTGTGACTGGCCCAAGCTCACCCAGTGAGTTTCTGGCTAAGGCAAGATCTGAACCGCCCCCGACCCCAAACCTCCTGGTCCCAGTACTGCGCACATAGCCATTCCACCACACTGGCTCTTAGTTTAGTGGCTAAGGCACTTACCCACACGGCCGGCCTCCTCCAGCCCAGCCAGTTGTGGATGGATACCTGATCCGTTGGGTTGGGGAAGTCAATGGCAGTCTGCTGGCCACACCTCGTGCACCGCAGGATACAGACACTGGTGTGCCTTAACCACACCAGCTCGATGAGTCGCACAACTCGGGACGGACTTGGACTTTGACTTGATTGGTCACTGCCAGGATGACATTTGGGAGATGGCAGCCATTTTTCAGCCACTCACCTTTCCTTCATCGTCCTCTTCCTCTTCCCGCTCCGCTTTCTTTCCTTCTTGCTCTTCTGGTTCGGGTTCAGCTACGACAGCGCTCCCCTCGGGTTCACTCTGAACAGGAGGCAATCAGAAGGGCTAGGACACTCGCAACACACCAAGCTCTGAGCTGAATGGAAATCCCCTTAGAGCAGCCATTGCTAGAGCACAGGGGAGGACGTCACTATGAGAGGAACGTCAACTTGCTCCCGAGCCGTTAGATTCAGAGGTTTAAAACATGGACATTAATAGCTGCCCCCCAAAAGAAGATGGAAGGTTTTATCCTAGAAACCCTCCACCACCACTACTGAAAAAGTTCCCCTCCCCCTTTGAGATTAACGTGCTCTCCTATATAGCCCTTTGTTTTGCTAACTCAACCCACAGCGAGCGCAAACGGACAGAAAGCTAGCTATTCCCTTAGGCTGCAAACACACAGCTTGCCGATACGTCTGCGAACGACCCGCTACGTGCTTGTCCCGGAAACTTTGTAGGTGAACAAGGAGGGGATGACTGCAGAGAGCCACTGTTACATCTGGCAACAGCCTTACCAGTGCTGCGGAGGCAGTTCTGAACACATACCCGGATCCTGCCTGGTTCTGGGATACTGGGGGATCTACAGGAGAGGTGGTCACTACTGGGGACTTCTCGTCACTCCATGGCAGTCACCATGTGATATGTACGTGCCTCCTCTGCGGCTGCTCCAGACCATAATCCTGTTCCTGTCCCCCAAATCTCAGAGCCAAGCTTCAGACAGTCCAACTGGGTGGAACAGCTGCTGAAAACTAGAAAGGGGTACAGGCTAGGAGCTCCCCGGAAGTCGCGTCCCTCACTTGGCTGTGCTGGTCACAGGACCTAAATAGTCCCGACTGCTGCAAAGTGGGCTTTAAACCCAGACCTTCCAGAGCGCTATTCCACACTAAAAGACACACCACCTGCTGCCATAGGGGCAAAAGCAGCTCGAGGAACCATTCTCTGGGGGAGCCCAAGCTTTCATCTCCCTTCCTTTTTCAGCCCAACCCTGGAGCTCTGACTGAAAGCATTTCAGGGCTAGGGCTGGAAAGTAGACTCTGAGGGTCAGGTAAGAGGCTGACCTGGGTCTGCGTTGTGGAAGCTGACGGAGGGGCAGCCGACAGCCAGAAGTCCAAGTCTTCTCCCTGAAACGAGAGCGAGCCCTTACAGTCAATTGGCGGCAGACACTGGCATCGTATTCCACAGCAGGTTGTTGGGAAAGGAAGAGGCTGCTCTTCTCCATGTAAACCCAAGCAGTGAAGAACGGTTGGAAGTTTTCAGCATTGCCATCAACTTCCACCAGCAACTGACTCCCTTGGCTTGTTGAATAGGTAGCGTCGACCGCGTGAGACAAGATGGGGTTCAGGACGCCTCCGCGACAGGGAAATTCCCTGATACCGGACATTTATTTCTTCATTACGTTGAGGGTTTGGAGTGGTTTTTAAACTGGGATTTTAATTGAGTTGATATTTTTACTGGTTTTATCTATCTATCTATCTATGCTGTAAACGGTCTGAGGGTATTCAAATCCAGATATACAATAAAATGGGCTGTGAAAGAGAGTTGAGCTCTGGCAGCTCAAAGGGCTAAATGGCTATTTTGTATTTATTAATTGATGGGTTTTTGGTTGTTTTTTTTTTACATTTTTACCCCACCTTTCTCCGAAGACTCAAGGCAGCTCACAACATCGAATTGAAAGAATCAAAATATAAAATACAACAATACATTAAAATCCCTTAAAACCCCATTATCCCACCCTTTAACCCCCCACCACCACCTACCAATCCCCACCCCTCAAACTCAATCCCACCGAACCTTATCCCTGCCTGCCAAATGCCCAGCCAAGCAAAAAAGTCTTACATCTCCTCTGGAAGATAAGCAGGCTTAGACAGACCCTCAGAGGCCACGATGGACATAGGCGGGTCTTTCAGATGCCTGGGGCCCAACCCGTTTAGGGCTTTATCGGTTAAAACCAGCCCCTTGAATTGTGCCCGGAAAGCTATAGGCAGCCAGTGCAGACTTCGGAGCACCGGTGTAACGTGCTCCCGGCGACCCACCCCCGACAGAAGGCGGGTCGCTGCATTCTGCACCAACAGCAGCTTCCGAACAGTCTTCAAGGGCAGCCCCATGTAGAGTGCGTTGCAGTACTCTAGCCTCAAGGTTACGAAGGCATGGAGGACGGTGGCCAGATCCGAATTTGATGAAAAGGGTCATAGCTGTCTCACCAGATGAAGTTGGTAAAAAGTGCTCCTGGCTACCGGTGCAACCAGACAATCCAGGCAGAGCAGCGGATCCAAGAGCATCCCAAGGCTGCCAAACTGAGTGACCAAGGAAGTCCGGATCCAGTCAATGACAGGGGTTCCCACATCCCCCCAGGTCACAAGATCGGCCAACCATCACCACCTCAGCCTTGTCTGGATTCAGCTTCAATTGGCTCGTCTGCATCCAGTCCCTGACGGCAGCCAGGCACCGGGTAAGCAGCGAGACTGCAGGACCTGGCTCAGATGTAAAGGAGAGAGAGAGCTGGGTGTTGTCCACATACTGATGGCACCTCACGCCAAATGATCTCACCCAGGGGCCTCAGATACGCACTGAACAGGAGCAGGGACAAGATGGAGCCCTGCGGGATATTCGTTGTGCCAGGGCATTCAGAGAGCTTAGGGGTAGAGCTTCCATTTGTGAACACAAAAAATACAAGGAAATGAAAGATTCCGGCTGATAACTTCAGATCCTTGCAGCTGTAATGTACAAGAAAGCTTTTTGGGGGGGCAACATACTGGTGAATGCGTGCAAACGTTCGGGCATTGAGCTCTGTGTTGCACCACAGTTCACAGCTGCTCACCGGTAGAAGCTGCTCCAATACAAGATCATCTTAATGACTTTGGGGCACAATCCTTGTTGACTGCATGTCGGTTGCAGGCCAAGTGCCATGATAAGACTTAATTAAGCAGGGGCGAGGAACCTTGGGCCCAGGGGCCAAATGTGGCCCATGGCTAGTTTTTATTTGCCCTCTTTCCAGTTCTTTGATCTGGTCCCTGGATCCAGTTCCTACCCCCAAGCGCTGAGCCCAGGATGAGGGAGCAGAGAGGCAGGCTTCCACGCAAGGAGAGGGGACCAAGTCCTGGCACGGAGCCATGATATGGACCCCTCCTCTTCCTGAGCGCGCCTCTTAAGTGCCCCCCGCCCCCAACTTCTCGGCAGCCCTCAGAACTGGTACTCATTTCCAAAGTGGCCCCCGTCCCTAATTCAGAGCTCCAGTCTCCAAACAGAAGAACCTGAGAGAATTACCTTTTTTTCTTCTTCTTCTTCTTCAACAACTTTCTCTCTTTCTTTTTTCTTTTCTCTCTCTCGTTCTCTTTCTTTATGCTTCTTTTCCTTCTTCTTGGGTTTCTTGCTCTTTTTTTCTGCTACAGGAGGTTCTGCGTCGGGCGACTTCAAGTTCTCTGCGTTTCGGTGTCTCTGCACTGGGAGCTTCTCATTATCCGCTAAGGGCCTAAAAAATAATAATCGGCGATTCGTTACTTTCAAGCGCAAGGGCACTTCCTTGCTTTCGGGCGCACTTGCTCAAAATGCCAAGCAAGCTCTTTTGAAAAAGACCGAACTCTCCAGAAGGTAAGATCGCAACCAGCACACACGGCTGTATAATCACAGCCTTCTTAGTCACGCACCCTCCCCCATGCATTGCAAACCAGCCGATAGCGGCAATAAACTTTCCGTTCTCAGAAACATGCCTCGATTATGTGAAGCGATGGCAGATTAAAGAATGCTCATCACAGAATTCAAACACACACGCTGCATTTTGTGGCAAGGCCTATGAAGTAAATCCTTAGGGGGGGCAACGGAAGGGAGACGGATAATCAATGTGTCAAAACCAAGCAATAAATGACAGTTTATGAAGTTATAGCCTATCTCAAACTGAATAATGGGGTTTAAAAGTATTTTTAGGACAAGGGCTCAGTGGCCTCAGACTGGTGAGCGGGATCTCTACAACAGGAATGAGTTTTTAATCTCATGATCAGTTTCTACATTAAAATGAGGCTTTGTACTGTAAATTGGCATTTCTCTCGCAGAAAGAACCGTGCCTGAGAGACTGGCTTTTTGCTGCTTATTACCAAACCCAGGCTATAGAGCCAGATCACCTGCCTCTGTGTTCCTGAAGGGGTCTGGCCAAGCAAAGCAAGGAAGCTGTGTTCACTGTGGAAAACCCAGTGAATATGGGTCCCTGAATATATTTCTATTCTCAGGTTTGCCAAGTTGTCAGCACCAGCTCAAGCAGACTTCCCAGCTCCTTCACATCAACATCCGAAAACCAACCCCACTGTAAAACCCAAGAGGATCATGTCTGTGGATCAAAGTAAATCAGCAGATCTCAGCTTCAGAATAATATTGGCTGTCTCTACAGTGATGGGAGATCACAGAGAAGCAAGAGCGTCTCTGTTGCAATTGGAGGGGTGACCGTGTTAACACACACACACACACACACACACGATCTGGTGGAGGTTTACACCGTTAGTCGAAATAACCAACCTCTCAAAAACAAAGCCCACGACTGGATGAGATACTCTTACCTGGTCAGCTTCCCTGAAACCAGACTGCGTGTGTGTAAGTGACACAGACATAACAATGCAAGCACAGAGAAAGAGAGAAAGGATAGAGTATGAGAAACCACGACAGGAGAATGCAGTGACTGTGTGGAAATGGGAAGAGCATGGAGAGAAATGGTGAGTGAAGGCCCAAGGATGCCTCGTGGAAAGCTTCAATCAGACAAAGTTCTGCTAATTTAGGGTTAACTGTCCTCCTTTGCATTGGAGAAAGAGCTCTTACGGTCGGTCGGGTATTTCCTTCCCTTACTCTATTCTTTGTTTAGAAGGAAGCTGAATAATGGAGCTGTTACTTGAAGGGGAAACAGATGAAACCCTAAAAGCTGTTGCCCCTCGTTTTGTGTTTAAGGACTGTGGGCAAGGGAAATGTGGTGGCCACTTTCAAAGCTCTGCAGGAGGCATCAGTGGGTCCTCAACCAGCAACTACATTTCATACAATTACATGATTCTCTAGAAGGTCAGGAAAATCTCCCTACATAACATTTCAAAGTCCTCCTCTGACTGGGGATAGCCAAGGGCCTTGAAGATTTCAAAGTCGCTAGGAGGACAACGCCAGGATCTCAGCAATTGCACCCCAACCCCAGCTCAACGCGAGTGCCGTTTTTGCAGCCCCTTTAGCTGAACTACACTCTGCTAAAGTTCTTGAAAGAGTCATTGAAGGAAGGGAGAAGGAACAGCAACTGCTGAGAAAATGGACCTGCTACTATTAGCAGCCGAGCTGATTCACAACCCGCTCCCTGCAGATGAACTCGGAAATCCAGACGGGAAGGCTGCTTGTACAGGGGGTCATTTGAGCGCGGTAACCCCTTCTCAGAAGCAGGACAGGGCTGGCAGAATTTGACCAGCCTGAGTAGAGGAAGACTGTACGACTCTCACTCCCCCTTTATGCCTGGTTCTAATTAGAATGATTAATCTCTTCACCTTCCTGAGCTCCCTGTTCCTTCGAACAGTTTAAACATAACATTGTAGCATGGCCTGAGACTTGCCCAGGGAACCGCCTAATGAGAGAGACCCCACTGGAGCCAGGAGTGGTGCAGAGGGGATGCCCGCCATTTGATCACAGGGGGTTAAGCAAGGCCACCCTAGCAAGGCACAATTATTGGGTAGATCCTACAGTGGCAAAGTAGACAGCCTGCCACTTCCTGGGGAGCCACTGAGCTGCATGATCAAGATGAGCACGAAGGAAGGAAAGCTGGCAATCTTGGCTTAACAGACTAGGTAGAAACCTCCCAGCTCTAAGTGGCCTATGCCACGGAGAGGTTTGATGGGTAAGGACAAGCCCACAACCCCATAGCTGGCAAAAATGAGGCTAAGCTTGCTCCTCACCTATTGCAATGAGGAGCGAGCCCGCAAGATTTATTACCTTTATCTTTAGAGTCCTGCACTAACCACCAAACCCTTCCTGCTTTCCAGCTCAAAGGCAAGTCTCCCTCCCGCAATGTATTATACTCGGCTCTGTACTTACTTATCCAGATCTATATCAAGGGCCTTATATGGATCATTGGGATCTTTGTCATCCTCATCGCTGGGCAATGCATTCTAGGGCAAACAGACAACAAACTGTCCATTAAAAGCATACTGACATTCAACACTGCAGCTGGTCAATACAAAGTTTAACCTTTCTGGAATGACATGGCAGGAAAGCTCCACAGGACCTAGCATGTATGGCTGTTGCAGGTAATATGCCTTTAATCAGAAGGGGGAAAATATTAGATTCAAGTGCTACAGTTGCAGTTAGTTACAGGAATGACAAGGCTGCTGACTCGGATAAAAACTAAAAGGCATGTTCAATCAAGCAAGTTACATGGGTACAATTACTTTTACCTCTGAGATGCATATTGAGGGTTTTACTAATCGCCGACATGCCTTTCTGCTTTTCCAGCTACACTGGGCTCTTTGCATTAGAATCCCACCCTTTAAAAGGTCCCACTGAGATCATCTAGCCTGTACAGCACAGGCCAGCTGAATCTGCTCCCTTTTTCAAGCTTTCTAAACTCTACTGTGCTAGGGCAGTGTTGCCCAAACTTGGGATACCTGGGGCACACTTTTTCTGGAATAAAACTGGCAGCAGACTTCACATTTACACCCAAAAAGGAATAGGTATCTACACGTATTATACGTGTATATATAAAGAACATATTATAAGTGTTTAAAATCCAAAAAAGGTATCCTTTTTCACGGCACACTGCTGCTCTTGTGGCACACTCGTGTGTCTCAGAGTGCCCTTCGGGAATCACTGCACTTTAGGATCTCTCTCTTGCCCCCTGCTTTGGCAGTGTGATCCAGCAGTTAAAATCACCCTGACTGTTAAACATTCGTGCCTTACTTCTAATTCAGACTGGTCAGAAGGAGATAAAACCAGAATCCATGCCTGAAAGTGAGAGTCTTGCAGCAGCCAATACTTCTCTTCATGAAAGTACGTATTTTTTGCAATCTTCAAACCATTTGTGGAGCTGTGCACCCTCTCCAATTTGATAACATCCTTGTAAAGCTGCCCAGCGTGGCCTCACTGTAGTATCTTAACTTGAGGGTCCTGCCATTGCAAAACTGAGGGGCGAGCAGCAGAGTTTCAGAGGCAATGATGTTCAGAGTACAGTTCTCCGCTATGGGGGTTGGGCCTACATTCTTAGCTGCTAAAGAACACCTGCGATTGTGCCGCAGAGGAGCTGAACGATGCTGCTCAGCCCTCAGTTTTGCAATGGCAGGACCCTCAAGTTAAGATGATACAGTGAGGCCAACAAGCATTCTGGGAAGCCAAGATTGAATAAGTTGTGTCATCGCCAAGGTATTCCTTGGAGAGCACGAACAGAGCCCAGAGCTCCAGCTAGCCCAGTAGACGCTGGGTGAGGCCACACGAGACAGAGCGGGGAGACCACCACCCCTTGGGTAACTCCAGGCAGCCGGACCACCACACCAGGAGCACCGCTGTAGGGCCTTGAGCGGGGGGCACTGTCGCCCGTCGAGCGCGGCTACAGCACAGCGGGGGGCAGGATCTTGGTCAGGCTGGGAGAGGCAGCGAGGCAGGGCATCTGCTTGTGTGGCTGGCACTGCAGCCTGCCTGACTGACTCCGACAGGGGCGTGCCCGCCCGGCTTCCCTGCCAACGGTCTGCCCTGATCACCGCGCTGGCCCTGCAGTGTGGCGGCAGTGGCTGCCCGCCACAAGGCCATGTGGGGAATCGGACCGCCGCTGCTCGAGTAGCTTCACCCTAAGGATGCATTCTCATAAGAAACAAGCACCAGAAACCTGTGCGAATAGATTCATGTGCAGGATGCCTCAAATGACCCCATAGTGTTAGGGCACGACCCGAGCTTTAACAATCGTACTATTTCAGTCTTGCGTGTTTCTTGTAACATGGAAATGGACACTTCAGTCACCAGCTTCGTATTATCATCAAGCACTTTCCACTTTCAGCGCGTTACAATCTTTATTCAGTTCCCCCTCACGACCACTCGGTCAGGTACGTCATCCCCATTTTACAGATGGGAAACTGAGGCAGAGACTTGCCCAAGCCACTCAGCCAGCTCATACCGAAGCTGGGATTTGAACGGTGGTCTCCTAGTTCCAAATCCAACACCACCTTAACCACTAGGTTATGCTAGTTCTCTACAAGGTCTCTCTTCAGAGAGATCAGGGGGTTACTAGAAGTGGCAATACCAGAGGCAGCATTGAAAACAGGGGAAGTAGGGGCAGCAACACGTGGAAACTCCTACAGTTCTCTCCTGCAGGCAATTTAAAAAGCAGGAGGAAGTTGGCTTGTGAATGCACCTTAAGTAGCCAACTGACCTCTGGCATCTCCTCTGTGATGATATCCACGTGCTGGGCTGGCGCAATGTCCTCATCACTCTCCGTGTGCAGAGAGTTATGGCGCCGATGTTTCCCTCCCTTCTTCTCTTTCTTCTGCTTTTTCTTTTTCTTGTCCTTCTCCAACTTCTGCTTATGCCTCCTCTCCTCCTCCAGCTTGACGTACTGGTCAGACCCCATGGGCATGCCTGGACACAAGACACAAGCTGCTTTCAGAATGGGACCAACTCGGCCTGGCTGTCATGGTAGCGGTCCTTACACTGCACGTAGAAAACAAGGAGTGTAACCTCTCCTCTGCCCCCTTGCCCAAACCCTAGAGCAGCGCCAGTCGTGACCTCAACTGGGGTCAGACCCTATACAGATGGGAGTCACAGTCCCCACGGACACTAAATATAGCCTGCATGTCTCGGATGCAGTCTGGGGTCATTAGCATTAATATCAATATGTTCAACTAATATTAAAATGGGGTCAAAGACAAAATTCTGAAATAAACGTCCTGAGGGTCAATGCTCCAAGACGCTTAGTTCCTACCTCCCACAAACTATCCTCCTGCCAACCAAATTCACACCCGGTTAGAGCCAGATCCTAGATTCCACCCCTCAGATTCTCATCCACAACTTCAGTGAGGCGACGTACCAAAGCTCAAGCCCAAGCTTTGCCCGCAAAACTACTCATTTGAATATTTGAACAGCAATTGTAACCCTGCTCGATTGCCTCCTTCTTCCAAAACCCCATTTACTGGCTCTTGGGAGATGCTTCGTGCCCCTCCTGGATCAGACTTGGCACTAGCTGGGTTTTAGAAATACTAAGAACATGTTTTGCACTTCAACAGGTATCCAGCTTCATACCCTCAGCATTAGCACAATTCAGGATCAATGTATTGAAGAGTATTGTAAATAGCTAAACATTGTCCTTTTGCTGCACAGAACAGTAGTGTGAAATTTACAGTTCTCATACAATAAAAACAGAATTTTATTTTCAAATACAAGTTAAACAACTGATTTCTGAACGCCATTGCTGTGACTGCTAGCACGCTAGCGTGACCTAAGCTACATGGGAAATCCATGGCAGAGAGTAAAGCTGTTCCCTCATTCTCTGAGAAATGACTCGGTTTTTGTTTCAATCAGGGGCGGGGAACCTCAGGCCCGGGGGCCAAATGTGGCCCCACAGCAAGTTTTTATGTGGCCCCTTTCCACTTCCCTTGGATCCAGCTCTTACTTTCAATCACTGGAAAACTGAGCTCCAGGGAAGAGAGCAGAGAGGAGGTCGTGCAAACAAGGAGAGGGGACAGACCCTGTCCATGATTTGGGCCCTCCTTTCCTTGAGTGCATCCCTTAAGCACCCCCGCGGGGCCCGACTTCTGTGCGGCCCTCGAAGCTTGTGCAAGTTTTTAAAGCGGCTCCCGGGAGGGAAAAGGTTTCCCCGCCCCTGGTTTAATTAAAACTCCATTTAGAAACTGGTTTGCTTAGTGCTCTTACCTGGAACTTTCAAAGGAACAGAAAGGTCAATCTGAACCACCGGTATGTGCTCCACACCTGGGGAGTCTTGATAACGCTGGGCAAAAGGAGAGACATGGTGGTTTAATACGGACACGACTAGAAATAACTGACACACACCGCAGTAGACACAGCACAACGCATCGGATCTCTACGCATTCCAAAGGGCCACCCATCCCACTGCCATTTGGGCATGTGCCATTAAGCAACTTTTTTTTGTGCACGTGCAAAGTATTTCGTTTACTATGCAGGCAAAACCAGAATCCTTTGACAAAACACAGAGTGGCAGCACTGCCCTAGGACAACAACGGATCCAGATCTCCAACAGAACAGCGACCGGATTGTCCCCTCGGAAGGTGGGATCCACCTAGGTAGATCGTTTCAGTCATCCAACAGCCCACGGCTGCACAAAAGCACAACAGAAACCATGGGCATTGGTGGAACTGGGACTACTATATCTAGCGCGAGTACGGTGAACTGAAGGAGGAAGGTGTAAATCAAATTGAGGGGGGAGGGAAACGGAAGTGTGCCAGAAGGACAAATGCCCGGGCAGACCGTCAACCCATTCTCAGTCCTTTTCCTCAGTTCACTTTTTATTAAAAGAAATCGCTCAATACAGTTAGAATTTCCCACGCGCTAGTTGCCACAAACATTATTGCAGCCACAAAATGCAAGAAGCTGTCAAGAGATACAGAAAGCGAGACACACACCACTCTTACCTTCTGGGGGGAAGGAGAGCTTTTAATATAAAAGGGGTTGTTTGCTTGTTCCTGCTTCCGGACTTCTCTGCGCTACAAATTAATAAAGATTCATCAGTGGGAGAGATCGTTCACCGGAAGACACTGCAAAGCACGACCTCCCTGAACGTTTGGAGAAGTACAAGTACGGACCCGTGATCCCTGTTTTTTCTCCCCATGCTGCTAATGGGGAATAAATACAATAAAGACAGGTCCCTGACTAAGCACAGCTCACAAATGCCTACAAGGGAACAGAGTCCTGAAACCAGTCCGTTCTCAAATTTAAGTTTGATAGGAGTAGGTCGTCAGTACTGCGACTTCAACTTCCGTTCACTCCGTGGTTCTTCCTGCAATTTGTACAAGAGATTTCCTAGGGATGTTGCAAAACGGGGTGGTTTTTATGAACCCTCAGGAAGGGGCAAGGCGACTGAACGGATTTAAAATTGAGCTGCAAGTTTCTGGCTCCAAGCCAAGCGTACAACGTTCACCCCACAATGGGGGGACCCAGGAATAAAGTCTATGCTTATTCTTCACATGATTCGACCGGGTTACATGATTACTCACTGGCCGAGCTTGTTTGTTTAAACAAGTCGAATAGATTGTTGGGCTGGGGCTATAGACCTGTAGGGACTCGTGAGGGCCGTCTCTAGGCAGGCCTCCCGCTCCCAGCCAGGATCCCCTGCATCGATCGCGCTGCGGAAAGAGGCTTGGCCAGACATTTTATGAAAACGTCCAAGGAAGGAGATTCCACGATCACTCTAGGCAATCGATTCATGGCTCCACAGGTTCTTACAGCGAGGACGTTTTCCGCTAGTATTTCACGGAAATCTACCTTGCCACAATTTAAGCCCATTCACTCTTGCTCTAGCTTCTGCGACAGTGGAGAACAAATCTTTTTTTTGTGGCATTCTTCTACATATTTGAAAACTGAACCAGAGGTTCATCTATGTCCAAACCTGCTCACCATTTATTTATTTATTTGGCCAGGCATTTGGCAAGATGGGATAGGGTTTGTAGACAGGGGATTTCACTTGGTTTGTTATATTTCAATATATATATATATTATGTATATATATTATGTACTGTAGCCCACCATGAGTCCTTGAAACAAGGCTGGATAAAAAAATTGCAGAATTCATTTGAAGATTGAGTCATAAGAGTACAGATTTAAGCTGAATATTGTTGAAAATCTAGTCCAAACGAACTGCCTCAAACCAGCAACTTTTTACATGCCTGAAGAAGGGCCTTGCATGGCCCAGAAAGTTGCATCCTCTCTGCAACAGAAGCTGAGTCAATATAACTCAACTTCCCCTGCCCACATCCACCTCATCCCCTACCTTCATACCTTCAGATCATGCCTCAAGACCCACCCCTTCCGCTCTGCCCTCCCCAACTCCTTGCTCCACTCTCCTGCTGATCCCCTCCATCCAGTACAATCTGTTACCTGAGCTCTGCGTACTCCTAGCCTCACCACGTGGACCAGCCAGCCATCATTCTCAATGTAACCAAGCCAAGCGCGTGCACCTGGGACCTCGCATCCTCGTGAATGCTACACTCCTGTCTCTCCCTCTGTTCCCCTTCCTTCATATCCCCCACCCCCCCCGTCTCTCAGATTGTAAGCCCAAGAGAAGGGACCGTGTCTATTCCATTACTTTGTAAAGCGCCAGGTGCATTGCTGGAGCTATATAAATGCTTGCTAATAATAATAATAATCTGAAATACGTCTCGAACGCTTAAGAAATCTTTCCAACTCTGCTTCTGTGACTTGAGACAAAGTCCTCCCCAACACAACGAAATAGACTGATCAACACACCACGCTTAGCAATTTCCCTTGTTAATTGTTCCTCTAACTTTCTTGATGGTTCAAACATTTTTTCCTAATATTCAACTTCAAGCACTTCCCCTGAAAGGGAAACCAACTGCATCTTTTCCTACCCTCAGAAGTGACAGAACACATTCCACCCTCTTCATAGAAGAAGACTTTTTCAGATCTGTTCTCACTTCCACAGAGAAAAAGCAGTAGGAATTACCACAATATTGGCTACCAGAACCGATTTGCATTCGACCTCTGCAGTGTAGTTTTGAGAAAGCTTTGCGGGCACTGAATTCTACTCTTGCTTTCTTTCTCTAGACTCCACATGTTGGGAGGAAAGTTTGCTCATTTACAGGCCAAGTTCAGCCCCACCCCCCCAGTACAGATCTAGCTACATTGATAGCGATGATCAACGTCCTGCCGTGGCTTATGGTCTGTTTAATAATTGCTTACCCTGGCCAGTTCCTCTTCATCAATCTCTGGCTGTCTATGTCTAGAATGCCTTTGCTCCTCATCGTGAAAAATGGTTCTGGGCTTTTCATCCTCAGACTCGCTATCTGAGGGAGGCTCGTTGATCCAAGCATCAAGGTCCAAACTGACAAAGAGAATGGCGATGAAATTAACGGAGCAGAGACGGACCTCTCAAGCATCTAGATGCAGCATTTCCAGTCATTTCTATTTATCATCCGTCCAGGACTGCAATCCACAAATTACTTCGCTCTGGACTATTATCCCCAACAGGGCTTCAATGGGACGACTCAGAGGTAAGTGCTCTGTGGATTGTGGCCCAAGCCTATAGGAGGACAAGCTCCATGCCCCTAAAGGATTGTTTGGGGAGGGGTGTCTCTTACCCTTCTGGGACTGGGACTTTCTTCTGTGCTTTTGGAGCAACAGGATTCAGCTCGCCTGCAAACAGAGCTATCACCTCTTCCGCTACAGGCACCTCTTTTATTTGGAGCTTCTGAATGTATTTAATCAGCTGCAAGATGCAAGAGGCCTGTGGAAAAGCAAGTTTAAGATCAATTAAAACAAGTGTCAACTGCAGCTCAGCGATGGCTGTGAAATAGAAGCTGCAGTGAGGCCTTGCCCTCGGTCATTATAGAGGGGGGGACCCGAGGCCACTGTCTGAACGCTGCTCTCTGATCACAGACAAGTCAGGGGCTACGGCACTGGGGAAGGAAGGGAAGAACAGTAGATCACCGGGTTCAAGCGGCGGTTTGGAATCCAAGGGACTCCTTTCCTAGTCTTCTACTCACTACTCCCCAACTCTCACGCACAGACCCGATTATGAAATCCACACTCTGTGCCTCAGTTTCTCCATTCACATGGAGATAATGCAACTTGCATCTGCAGAACGTCTGGCTATCCTAGGAAGAGGTCATCGTGAATGGAATTTAAGGTCTAAGATGCGCATGAAATATTGCTGATGCATGAATACGTTTAACACAGATAGTAATTAGAATCCCATCTCCGCCGTCCCTAAAACCATGGGTCTTTGTTTCTCTTCATCACTTTACAGGGAAGAAAAGGACCAATAGACATGCCAAGCAGCTGGTTAAGAATCCTAAACTCTTCCCCTGTAAGTTCTACCTACCAACACAACAGGGGTGGGAAAACCCGAGCCCACAGGCCAAAATCCAGCCTGTAGCGGACTCATTTAGCCCCTTTCTAATTCCTGGATCCAGCTGCAAGCCGTGAGCATCCAAAGAGCAGGCTTAAGGGAAGGTAGCAGAGGTAAGGGGCCCACTCAAGGAGTAAGGACTGGATCTACAGATCAGGTCCAGGATTTCAACCCTCCCTTCCTGAGTTTCCATCCAGTCACACACGTTGTGGCTCAACAGGTCTTCCCTGAATCTCACCAGTATCTTTCCGCGTTCCACACCCTGTAGCTTCTTACCCAGCTCCTGCAAAGGTCTCTTCACTACTATCAGATACTGCTCTGTTTGGACACTGAATACATACAGCACAAAAGGGGGAACCTTGTTAACTTCCAGGGGCCACTTTCAAAATTAGTCGAGGCTCTGAGGGCCACATAAAAGTTGGGGCACTTAAGGGGTTTGCTCAGGAAGAGGAGGGCTGCCCTGCATCTGTCCCCTGGCCTTGCGTTGGCTCTCCCATCTCTGCTCCCTTGCCCCGAGTCAGCCTTTCAGTGCTTGGGCTGCAGAAGTGGAATCCAGGGGGCAGATCAAGGAACTTGGAAGGGGCCAAATAAAAACCAACTGCGGGCCACGTTTGGCCCCCGGGCCTGACGTTCCCCACCCCTGTCACAGAGTCTAAGGGAAGCTCAAAGAATTATGGGTGATGTACACCAACATCTCGCCGTATTTTTTGAATAATCCACTGGTCAGTTTTAAATTTGCCAACACAGCCCCCAGATAAACAAAAACGCTTTTCTGCCCCACCAGACTGATGAGGGCAGCCTGCGCAAAGCTATTTAACGGCGCTCTCTCATGTTCATCATTTACAGAAAAGCAAGTTTACTAAACCTGTTTCACAGGGATATGAATATTTATTTATTTATTATGCCTAAAGCAAGCAGAAACCTGTGAAGAGACAGTGTTTTAAATGTCTGCAAATTAATTTATCACCTGGGGGGGGGGGGGAAGATAAAAAAACAAAAACTCAGGTTTGCAGAATGTTTTAAGATGGAACAAATTAACAAAACCCGTCGACAGTTTTGCTCCATTACCCTCTCTTGGACTTCAAGATCGGCGCTCTGTACAAACTGAGGAATGCGCTCAACCATCATCTGGGTAATTTCCTTGGCTGCTTCCTTCTCTCCTGCCTGCTCTTTCTGCTGTAGGATGGACGCATACAGCTTGACCATGTTCTGGACATACACGGCTTGGATGTGGCCGGGTAAAGTGGTGACTTTAGGTCGCAGCATAGCTTCCAGGGTCTGGTTGGGTTCGTCAAGGTGCCTGGAAGTCATTGAAAGGGTCCAGGTGAGAACAGCAAAGAGTTTAAGGAAGCTTGACATTTCACCAAGTTAGATACCAGTAAGATTAGAATCAAGGACAGGATTTTTAAAAAATATTCAGGGTTGGCCTAACTCTGCTCCTATTACAGTGGGAGCTTTAATATTAGTTTCAATGGGAACTAAGGTGGAACACTTGTGAAGATCCCACTGCGCAATAATGAGAACAGAGGCATCAACACAGAGGTATAGGGCTCTCAGGAAAGTTTCCCCTTATGACGACTGCTGGGACCAAAATGAAACGAGTGTGATTGAGAGAGAAGTTAAGGCCTGTTTGTACCCCCACCCCCTCAGGATACAGACTGAATTTTGCAGCAAGTCTGATGCCACAATCCTGACCCCACCCCTACACATGGAGGAACATGAACTGGAAAGAGATCAATGTATTCACTCGTGTTAAAAGTCAGCAAACGGGCAGAACTTACAGGAGGGGCTCCTTAAACGGCAGCAGAAGAGGCTACAAAGCGATCATACTGGCTGATAGTTCAAGCCACCTCAGCTGTCTTGACTACCAGGGAAGAGCTCAAGAGCTTCGTTTTAAATTCCTAACACTGCTCTTATTCATCTCGGATTGCTCCAGAAAACTGATCTCAGGCCTGGATTACACCAATCTGGTACTTTGCTTCTCTACACGCCGCAGGTGAAAAATAAAGGTGGGAGAGCTGTGCTAAGGTTTGAAAGCCATTAAATGGTTTCAGGTGCCACAGAATGAACTGGGCGTCCCTTCTTTGCAGGAATGCCATGTTTACAGCGCGCTCAGTAGCCTGAACTTTACAGCAATCGCAATAAGACAGTCTTCGTTTGATATTTCTACAAAACAGAGCTGCAGGCTACAACAGGCATGCTTAACTCTTATTCAGTTGGGTGTAGACCGGAGTGTCTGTGCAAGGGGAAAGCTAGGCAGCTCCTTTGCTAGACTCTTGATCAGAGTTTGGTTTGGAATGCCTCAAGCAACCAAATTTCATGCCACAGACAGCAGATTCCTTCCTGACGGCTGAAGCACAGACATACGGATCCAGATGTAAGATTTTGGTGGATAGGTAGGTTCGGTGCAGTATAAATTCTGCTGTATTTCTATATTGCAGTCAAGTCTCTCCTGATACTAGGAGACAGATGTTTAAACACCAATAACTAGGGACCCATGTTCACTGAAGTCTTCCAATGGATAGCAATGCGGTAAAATGTGGTAAAAGGGAGTGAAAATGTGTCCCTGCTGATAAACTGGAAGAGTGTTGACTTAAAAACGGCCAATGGAGAAAACTTCTAGCCATCTATATCTTTTTAAGTACAAGATTAATGAACTCTGAGAGGATGCTATCAAGTTCTGTTGCCTTTTCAAATCTACCTCCTCTACTGGGTAGGGCTCAAAGAGAGTGGAATACGGTGGGCACACCGGTTTACAGGGGTCTAATATTATGTGTAAGGGATGCTGGAATTTGCTTCAGGATTGCTAAGCAAGCAGGCAGCTTTAGCAGCAGGGAACATTTTGGACTAGTCACAAAAGGTGGTTAGTGGGGCTGCCTCCCAGACACTGGAGAGAAGCTTCCAAACCTTCTCCACTGCCTTGCATCATCTCTCCTTTTTTAGCTGAATTCAAGAGGCTGGCAGTGCAGTAGCAGAGTCCGGATTTTTAGTCACTATGCACCCAAGGAGGAGTGCTTTGCTTCCAGGGGATTAAACATGAACTAGAACTCCGCTCTTACGGGGGTACAGTCAATATTCTTCAATACTATTCATTGCATATTCAGAATAGACTCTCAAACTGGAAAGAGAAGTCAGTGGAGACCTTCAGTCTGTCATGCAATTGCAATAGGTTTCCGATTAGACAGTGCTGCTGGAATTTTACAGCCGGAGCCTAATGGAGCTTGAGTTGAAGGAACGCAGTGCTTCAATGGCAGGAAATATATATTTCCGTCAGACTGCTACACTAACTTTCTATCCAGCTGAATAACAAAGACTCATTCAGACCAAGATTGTAAATAGAAAAGGGAGGACCTGAAGTCAACACTGGATTTCTAAGTTTCCTCACTGCTCTAGGTTACAGCGACACGCTTAGGCAAGGGGTACGAATGCTTCTATACTCTGAGCGCATCATCGTGGGTTTCAGCATTTCGTCTCCGTGATTTCGGTGTTAACAGGGCTCAGATTACAACATGTGTCAGTGCCCGTGAGCTGGCTCATCACTCCCCCAGTAATAAAGAGGTTGGTTAGCCCTGGGCACATTCACTGACCAGACCGCAAGGTAATCAATACCGTTGGTGCACGAGTAGGACTAAAATCTAGCCCTCAGACTGTTCACTTTTGTAGTTTTAAAAATACCTTTTTAAAAAAGGTTTTTCTTCCATTTTCTGCAAAAAAAAGAGACATGGGAAGACTCAAGAGAAAGATGCAAAGTGCGGTCAGGCAGAGAATGAAGATGATCACTTTGTGGACGTTTTCTCCAACTTTGTAAGACAGAAGCCTGGCTTTCAAGCTGACGGCACTGAAGTGGACTAATGTTTCGAGTGATCCCCTGCACCCCAGGACTGATGCTGTTTCTGCTGCAAAACCAAGACCTACCCCTCTCAACTCAGGGAATAAAATGCACAAGTATTTCCAACAGCTTTTCAAAGTTGAGTAATTCTGGTGGGGAAAGCAGTGACCATTTTAAAATGTCCATTTTGCTGGGTGGGGACTAAGCATGGAGGACAGGTAGTATTGGGGAGAGGCAGGCGGGTGGGCTTCCCATGAGTGAGGGGGGATGGAAAGAGGGCTTCCCCCCCCCCCCCCAATACGAAGGACAGGGGTGTAAGAGTGGATAGGTATGGGAGGTAGTAGGTAGTTTGGGGACTGTATATACTTTAATTTATATTTAACCTGTTCGCATTGTGAGCTCCCCTAAGCCTGTTGGATGGAATGTAAATAAAAAAAAGATACCAGTGCTGCACTTTCAAGAGACTCTCTTCAAAACAGGAAGCTTGCCATTTCCCTCCTTTCAGCACATGGAGGTCCTTGGGGACCGCCTCGCCTTCCGCGCCCCAGGGCGGCCCCTGTGGTCTGCCAGGGG